>CAIGRT010113528.1:0-11619 GCA_903798405.1 Fraxinus platypoda | reverse complement strand
ATGTACTTGATGAGTTGTACAAGACCAGACATAGCCTATACAGTGAGTAAACTGAGTAGATATACGAGTAATCCAGGAGCTGTTCACTGGAAATGAATAGTAAGAGTACTAAGGTACTCAAGATATACTCGTAATTATGAACTGTACTATATCATATATCCAGTTGTCAATGAAGGATATAGTGATACTAATTAGATATTGGATATAAAAGACTTGAAGTCCACTAGTGGATTTGTTTTTGCATTGGAAGGTGAAACTATATCTTGAAAATCCTCTAAACAAACAGTTATAGTTAGATTTACCATAAAATTCGAGTTTATAGCTTTAGATAAATGTGGTGAAGAGATTGGGTGGCTACGCAACTTCTTAAAGGATATTTCGATATGGCTAAACCATGTGCCCGGAATTTGCATACATTGTGATAGTCAATCAGTAATTCGAAGGATATAGAGTAACATGTACAATGGTAAGTCTAGTCATATACTTCATAGACATACATAATATCATATGGCAACTACTCTTAACTGAAAATATATCTATTAACAATCTAAGATCAAATGATAACATTGTGGATCCGCTTCTAAACAAACAGTTATAGTTAGATTTACCATAAAATTTGAGTTTATAGCTTTAGATAAATGTGGTGAAGAGATTGGGTGGCTACGCAACTTCTTAAAGGATATTTCGATATGGCTAAACCATGTGCCCGGAATTTGCATACATTGTGATAGTCAATCAGTAATTCAAAGGATATAAAGTAACATGTACAATGGTAAGTCTAGTCATATACTTCATAGACATACATAATATCATATGGCAACTACTCTTAACTGAAAATATATCTATTAACAATCTAAGATCAAATGATAACATTGTGGATCCGCTAACCAAATGATTAAATAAAGAGTTAGTTAAAAAATCATCGAAAGAAATATGACTTAATCCCTTGAACGAATAAGTTAATACAATGGAACCTGACCTAGTTGACTAGAGATCCCAAGATCTAGGTTAAAATGGACAACCTAATTGTAAAGAGTAAGAAATCACCTATATGAGAGAGAAGTGTGCCACTTCTAAGGGAATTGTGTGGAGCTCAATTTTTAGAAACTCCACAAAACCAGTTGTATGTTCATGGCCGTAATCGAACATAACAATGAGAATTGAATTGTGTTAGGAAGAAGTATGTGTTGAGTATATCATTCGTATCTATTGATTTGCTAGCAAAGTAATTATACTTTCATAAGAGAATGTTCAAAGGGTAACACTTACCTATTCTATACAGGTTTCAACTATTCAACTATATCACCAAGTTTTTATGTCTCCAATTTCTATGTCTCTCTCAATTTTCATTTATGTGAGGAATTGTTGGAAAAAAATGGCTTTGTTGAGCTACTTTTGTCACAATTTTAGGTGGGACCTATTGGTTTAGTTTGGAAGATAAAAGTTGATATGTGTTCTCCTCCATGAGAATATCGAAATCATATATTTGCTTGCCAAAAATGATAAACTGGTAAATGAGAAATTACAGCTCAAAAAGTGATGAATTGAAAGAGGTTAAGATGTTGGAGAGAAAATTGTTTTAAGTTTATCTCACATACGAAAATGATAAAAGCAAAGAACATTTAATATATGGTTACACTTTGAAATGGTGTAATCACGTATATTATAGATGCTCTCTCCATGTGTGCGTATATGAGGGCAAATCAAGGATCGAAATTGTACATTAGGCTTTAAACTTGTGTGCGAGCATGACTTGCGTACACGAATGTCGAACCGAACGGAGCAAAAATTGGCATCTTAGGAGTGTCTACATTTTACTTTTCTTTCCTATAAATTATCAATTTTTTTTTTCCAAATTGACTCTTAAATTCTCAAACTAAAATGAAATTGTGAAGTTAATGGTGGTGTTAAGTGTGTAACACCTATAAGTGTTGGCCATTCATGCCACTCATTCATGAGCATTAGCTTATAATAAAGCTCAGTTTTCCATATTCCATCCACGTTTTTCTCTTATACAGCTTCCAATTTCTGCATGCTAAAATTTTATTTTCTGTCCTAAGTTTTGGTGGTCCTATTCTGATAGAAATTCAGTTCATTGGAGTAAAAACGAAGTGCCTGATTTTTACTGATTTTCAGTTGTATTCGGGAAATAGATGCTCAAACGAAACCCCAAACACTTACAGTGAGGAAGCCAATGTATTTTAAATACATTGTGTTATACACAGATCTCAATTTGCAAATCTGTTCTCTTTTAGCCATTGTTATTTTCTGCGATTTTAATTACTTGTTTTCTTCTAACTGTGATTGATAAAATTATATCATTCTATAAATTATTTTGTATAATAAGTTAAAACATTAACTTAAAAGATTGGGGCATGCTTGGAAAATAAACGACTTGACAAATTAAAAAGAGAGATAAGTGGGACGTAACTGCACTATAGAAACATTTCATTAATNGACGTAAGTGCACTATAGAAACATTTCATTAATAATGTAACGCGAAAATATATAATTAAATTATATACAGCTACTTTTTAAGCCTTCTTTTTTTGTTACCTAAAGAAGATCTTAGACCTTTCCTATTATTTGAGTTTTAGGGACAAATTTATTGTATTCATTTTAATCTCTGGCATTTTGCCTTATGACTGAACCTTGGATAATCGGTGAACCTGATTTATGTAAATTAATTATCTTAATCAAATTATCAACACATCCTTAATGGGTTTTAGTCTTCCCTGAAGAAGGATGATGGGGTTAGGTGCCCCTACCATAAAATAAATGAAACTTGTACGAATACTAGGGTGGAGGCATAAACCTAACCTACAAAAGTGGAAACTAAGTCGGAGACCTGATTCCCCTCATGATATATGTAGGAAACAATGTCTTGATCAAATGAGAGGTGGTGTTAATGCATCTGAGTGTGTTTTGAATAGACCAAGACACGTGATAAGTATGTTTTTACACATTTATTCCTGCTTTAAAACTTGATAAACTATGTATATGAGCGGATTCCTAATCTAATTTAGCTCCTGTTTGATCCACACTAAAATTTTCATTTTCACTCTTCTACTCATTTTCAACCACACATTCTTCAATAAAATAATATTTTTCATCACATCAATATTTTTTCCTTTTTTTTTCCACCACACATTTTCCATCAATTTACTATTCCAAAATACATTCTTCCAAAATAATGTGGCTCAAACAAATCCTTAGTGTGATTTTGTTAATTGTAGGAAAAACTTGCACTTAGATACAATAATTGACATGAAAAATGGTCGATTTTGAGCTAATTGGGACTTGGTTTGGTACAATTAAAGAATAACCAAATGGTGTGATGAGTAATTAGAAGTGAGCTATAAGAAGAAATTGCAAATTTCAGGTAAAATTCAACTTTTGAAAAGTTTGTGGACTAAATTGCATACATTTGGAACTTAAGATGAACCAATTTTGAATGATTATGAATTTCGTGGACCAATATGGAAGCTTCTAGAAGTAGCGGGAATAAAATTGGGCATTTGGATAAAAAGGACCAAAAAAAGAACTAAAATAAGTTTCGAGAACTAAAATGACCAAAAAGCAGGAAATTTGAGGTTGATCACTATAGACTGCTAGAGTGTTTGGTGGGGATTAAAATTATAATTTTAGTTGATTGTAATAGAAGTTTTTGAAATGTGTGGTTGAAAAAATGTGAGACTCATGAAAGATGTTGTTAATATTGATTGTTTGACTTAGACTTAGACTAAGATTAAAATCAGATTTTAATCCAACTCAAACAGACCCGTGGCTCCTAGATCGTTCGCTGCGGTCCAACCAGTCCAGCCCACTGTGCTGCTTATTGTTGTTTATATTTTTTTACTTTTCTTGATCTGTTTTGACTCACTTTCGAAACATAACTCCAAAAAAATCTTCGTTCCTTATAAATAGACCTTATTTAGATCACAAAAGAATTATAACTTTGAAAAAATTAGAGAAAAAGGAGAAAAAATCAAGAAAACATAAAGATAAAAATAGACTTTTGAAGTTCGTGGCTTGGGAGAGAAGATTATTGGTACAAGATCATCAATTTTCCTTCAAAATCGGTGATTTACTACAATCTTTTCTTATATTTTTTTTCCCTTCCATGTCTAATTAAAAGATAAGTCATTAGGGACAAATGTAACCTAGTTATGAATCTTAATTTTAATTATCAAGTTTTGATTTTCAATTGATGATTCTGAATTATTTTTACTTCTAATAATCATGCTTTTAATTACTTAATCACTTATTAATTGACGTATAAATGGTAATTACATCGAGAAGCGAGTTATTTGTTTAGACCGTGTAACAAAAACCTAAAGTTTGGATAAACGTGTAGAGAAACACTTTGTAATTGTTGTGGTCATTAGTTGAATTCTTTGGTGATTGAATGCTTACCCTACTTCACGTAGAGATATGGTGAGTGAACTTAATTGAGTATAATTGATTTAAACTCGAGAAAGGTAAATCAATTAACTTAGAAGAATTCAACTGGTACACATAATTCATCATTATCCAAATTTAGTTATTGAAACTAAGGTGATATATATGGTGAATTATAAAAAATGTTTTTTAATTTTTTTTTTCTATCGAATAGAAGTTAAGAATAATTAAACTAACGGTGAAATAGTAGTTCATGTGAAAATAATAATTCGTACTCTTAGGTCCAATTTATTACTTGTTGACAATATCGTACATTTGTTATACAAAATATACACAACAAATTTTTTTGTGCCGATGTCGGTAATTATATTTATTTAATATTAATTTAAATTATTTCTATCTTTTGTTTGATATTTTATATTTCTTTTTCTTTTTCTTTTTTCAGTTAGTCTACTTATTTTTCTGGGTTTCATTGTTAGAGAACGAAAAGAAACAGGAGGCCAACAATGTGCAATGGTTGATCCCGACACTGATGTTGGTGATATGTGTGGAAGATATCTTCTCCACGCAACAATTAACATGGGGAATATAATTTACTTGCCAAACTTGATGATGGTGACTCGCTATGAGATTATTTCTCCCACCAGTTGTTGATGAGGAGATGAGTCCAACTTGTGAAAACTCTAGGGTTATATATTATATGAAGAATTTCATATTGTTAACCACTCTAGATAAAGTGGAGAAATTTCTCCAGGATGAAAATGATGATGAGGCATGCGCATTGGAGATCTCCGTGTCGTTCAACCTAGGAAATCAACAACTAAAGAAGAAGAGCATATAGAGGCACGTGAATTAATTATGAAGGAGTCAAATAAATCATTGGCATTCAAAGAAGATGAAACTATCATGTGAATCTCCAACTTCATTGATTTTGTGATTAAAGTCGATGAGAAAACTGAAGCATTCTTAGTTGAGTTCGAATTGAGCAATTTAGGCAAGTCATATCATATTTAAAAGGGCTGAAGAGCATATAGAGGCACGTGAATTAATTATGAAGGAGTCAAATAAATCATTGGCATTCAAAGAAGATGAAACTATCATGTGAATCTCCAACTTCATTGATTTTGTGATTAAAGTCGATAAGGAGATCGAAGCATCATTAGTTGAGTTCGAATCGAGTGATTTAGGGAAGTCATATCATATTATAAAGGGCAAGTACGATTTAAGTGGAGGTGCGAAATGTGATGCATAGACAATATATGCAAGTTAAGCGAGATCTCCAAAACCCTGTTCAAAGTGCCGTGAAACATATGTTGTTCAAAGTCGAGCACAAGAATATAAATTGGGCGCTTATTAGGAGACAATCTATTTTTTTTTTTTTTAAAAAAAATCTTACTTTTAATAAAGAAATTGGAGAGAGAAAAAAAAATAAAGTTTTCTTTTTATTTTAGTTTTTTTTTGTCATAATTAGGTTACGTGAGTTATTTAAAAGCAAGTTAGCCTAAACTCCCATGTGATAATATGGAAAATTATTTTTCTGGTCCCTTTTTAGGTATATTGAAAATATTCTGCAAGAACAAGAAAATGAGAGAGAAGAAAAATAGAACACCAACTATGAATGGAAAGGTGTCATCATATGACATGGCAAGTATTTATAACCTTATTTTGTGATCACATTGAGGACAATGTGTATTTTAAACTTGCCGTTTTGTTTGTTTGTTTGTGTCATATCAATCCATGGGTGAATAGCAAATTTCATTCAAATGTTGAGACTCATCATAAATTTATCCACCAAGGATTTGATATGACACTTCATCGTTTCTTATCATAAGATAAGCACGTGTTCATCAAATAATTCATCTATATATATTCGTATTTTATGCATTATTGTGTGAGTTTAATAAATTTTTCGAATAATTGAAATTATTTTGAATTATTTATGAAGCATAAATTGTGATTAGGTGATATCTTATTATGTTGAGCAAAATAGTCATGATAATCAATATAAATTTTTGGATTGATTACATTGATAAAATATGTTGAATGAATTTATATCTTTATAAACCATGATCATATATTGAAAACACAACTATCTTGGTCGATTGTAAGGACTAGTTTGAGGGTGGTTTATCCGGTGTTGGGAGCTATTGAGATTGGTGCTGATTTTGTACTTGTTGAATATTTGTTTGGAATGTTTTTAGCTAATAGGTATAACCTATGTAGTAATTATACACTCGTAGTTTGATTCAAATTACTTAGCTCAAAAAAAGTAAAAGGTATTACGAAAGCCATGACACATAAAAATATATATATATTGTTGTATAAAGCTAGCCTTGAGTAATCCAATCTTATTTATCGTCAATGTTTAGAAAAGGATGTACCAAGAAGAAGAATGCATGCAATGAAAAGTGAAACCTACCTTTCGATAACTAAATAAAAGATCTTAAAAATAGGAGGGACACAATAAAAACAAAAACAAAAAATAAATTAAAGTGTGTTGAGCCAATGACAAAATAACTATAAGCATTTTTTTTGTTCGGATAAGTCTTAGACACTTAATTGTAGAATTGGATTTCTAGTGAGGTTTTTATCCTAGTTGAAGCTTTAAGGTTGAGAAACTCAAACTTAGAGAGAATCATCACATATCGTGGTAGTGACTTTCATTGGTGAAACCCAAATCAAACTTGAGCAGTAAGTAGGAAAGGAATGAGTGTTGTTAAATCAACCTTAGAATAAATACCCAGACGTGAGATTGAAAAAATAAAAATAAAGGTGTGAATCCTATGAGAGAGTAATGAAATATTTGATGATTGGGGTCAAGAAATAGCCAACTTAAAATTCCATGATGATTATGTAAACATAGACATCAACGAGCATTGAATAAGTGAAGAATTAGTTTTAGTAGTATTACTTATAATCTTTTATGTGTAATGATTTGAGCCTCGTCCAAGTAGTTATAATTAAGGTAGAAATCTTGTGTTCAAATCTTAGAGATGTGATAAAAATTCGTGACTAAGAAGGGTTCAGGTTTTATTAAAATTGACAACACATATGATATAATAGCTTGGTCGCAGAAGCTCGGATCGTTACAAAAAATATACAAGCTCTCTCAAAATGGACATTACATATTATATAATGGTTTGGTCGAAAAGCCTCGAGCCGTTACCCAAAAAAATACGCATTTTTTGTAACGACCTAGGCCTCGCGCCCAAGACGTTCTCTTACGTATTATCCACTTAGAGAAAAACAAGAATTTAAGTTTGGAGATATTTAATAAGGTTGTTTTTACAAACTTATTCATGCTTTAGGTTTCATAAATTATGAATAATTGAGCATATTTCTACCTAATTAGTGTAATTTTATTAATAGTGGAAAAAAACCTAACTTTGATGCAATGGAGAAATGGGAGATTTTGAGCAAATATGGAGTTGGCTCAATGCAATTGAAGAATAATTGGGTTTTATGTGAGTGATTAGAAGTAAAATCCAACTTTTGAAAAGTTTGGAGACTAAATTGCACACTTTCAAAACTCAAGATGAACCCATTTTGAATGACTATGAAGTTTTGATGACCAATATGGAAGCATTTGAAAGAAATGGGATTAAAATTGAGCATTCAAATGAAAAATGACAAAAGAGGAACTAAAATAAGTTTCAGGGACCAAAATGAAAAAAGTAAAATGTATCGGGTTGACCGGTCTAGGCCCTAGCTTGTTTGCCACGATCCTTGCCCATTCTACCAAATGTGCTGTTTATTGATTTTATTTTTTTTATTTGTTTGCTTTACTTGATATGTTGAATTCTTTTCGAAGCATAACTCTCCCAATTTTTTTGTTCCTTATAAATAGATTGTTTAGATCACAAAATGGGGACATATAATATAAATATAGAGAAAAATTTAGATAGAAAAACAAGAAAAAATAAATAAATAACTAAAGAAGATTTTTAGTGCAAGATCGTTAATTTTCTCTTTTTTTTCTTCATAATCTGAAATCTACTCCAATCTTTTCTTGTATTTTTACTATCCCTTGATGAGTAATTAAATGATTAGTTAGAACGAAAAAATGAAACCTATCTTTGAACTTTATTTTTAATTAAGAAGTTCTAATTTTCAATTTTTGTTTGTGGATTTTTTTTTACTTCTATTCTTCATGCATTTAGTTACTTGATAATTAATTCATTGATGTGTGAACAATAATTTATTTGTTTAGACAATGCAATAAAACCAACAATTTAGATAAAAAGGGAAAGATACTCTTTTATGATTGCCATGATCGTTAATTGAATTCTTTGAAACTTGAATGAATCTTAGTTGAGGCTTATTCGAACTCACATAGAGATATGGCCAATGATAGATATGATTAATTTGAACTCAATAGAGGTAAATTGGTTAATTTAGAACAATTTGATCGTGTAAACATAATTAATCGTTATCAATTTAATTATTGAGAATAAGGGAATAGATGCGTTGAACTCGTCAATTCTAATACTTTCACTATTATATAAAAACATTTCCATTTGCCCATTTTTTTATTGTTTTAGTAGATTTATAGCTTTTAGGACAAAAATAAATAAAAATACTTTTAATTATTTTCAATTGAATAGAAGTTAGGAATAGTTAAATCAACAATTACAAAGTGGTTCTAATGGGAATGATAATCCGAACTTTTAGATTCACTTAATTATTTATTTATGATATCGTACACTTACGATATAAAAGATACATAACAGCCCACCCCACAAGTCATGCAATGTACAACTCTACAAGTCTGGTAGTCCAAGTTCTCGGGTGAGAAGAATATTGTCCAAAATTGCGAGTAACTCAACCTAAAAAATAAGGCAATCATCATAGGAAGATGAAAATGCTTGGATGTCCCAACCAACCTCGTCACGAATAATGTCCCATTGTTGGCAATTTCGTACTTGACACGACAATCAATGTTAATCTTGTGAGACCCCAGTACATAAACAAACCAAGATATGGGATGATGGGGGAGGGGTAAAATAGATATCAAACAATAGGGAAATGTCTAGACCTCTCGCCAATGTATAGACCGAAATAAATGGGTTGAATGGAATAGAGAGATTGTGTTGTAGACCTTCCAAATGATACTTCGAAGCTCTATGGAAGTATCTATGTGCTTTATATCATTCCTCGCAGTTCAAATAACTCAAAAATCAACAGAGCAACAATAGTGCGAATGTGACCATAATGTAGAAACTTGCTTGAAAATCGCCATCTTTGGAAATGATGATGCACTCCCTCACTCGATTGAAGTGGTATCTGGAATATGTTAGCAAAGTGGTGCCATACATGGTCGGATATACAATTTCCTGTGAATATGTGTGAGATAATCTTTATTTTCGAGTAGCATTAGCAATGAATGGCCAAGTGACAACCAATCTATCGCTGAATAGCAACATCAACAGGTAATAACCTTTGCTAGATTTGATATGTATCCTGAACTGAGTGGCCCAAAAAACAAATTGCCTACAGACTCGATGGAAAATGTACCACTTGATGCATCCTTCCAAATAATCTAACCAGGGATCCCGACACATAAGGATATGTCCACAATTAGCTTAGCCATAGTAGGAGGAAGCTCCTATAGTAAGTGGTTAAAATTTCACCCAGTGTCGTCAAAGAAATTATATACCCTTATATAAGTGTGATGTTAATGGGGAATAAGGATTCCAGAGTAGAGTCCCCCATCCAAAAATTATGCTAAAAGAAAATATGCCCCACATCAAGATACCAAGCAATGGATGTCTCAACTTGTAGACCAAATAGCTTTAACCATATCCAAGCTGTTGAAGCTGAGTATGGGATAGATGCAATATTTGCCAAGTAAAAATTGTCATAAAGATCAATGGAATTGGAATAACAACCAGAGCTTCAGGGAAAATATATCAACAATGTCATGTAGTCTTCCAAAGCCTAATCCACCCTCATTAGTCGAAAAGTAAAGCTCATTTCATCTCCTCCAATTTAGTCTACATACCTTGTTCGTTGAATCCCAAATGAATCTCGTAAAAATGCTCTTCAACTTTTTTAGTACAATTTTAGAAGGCTACATCATATGGAGTAGATAAAGTAGAATGGATGATACAAATGACCTCAGAAAAGTCATACAACCTAATATGATATTAATCTATGTGCCCATCCTAATATCTTGTTCATGACCTTCAACATAAGGTTGTTGTACAAGAAAATCCATTTGGCCCTTTTAAATAAGGGTATACCAAAATAGGTAAATGGCTGTTGATGTTGAAATCCAATCAAATACTCAAGTCTCCTAATCTAGTCGGTGATGCTTAGTAAGATAGTATAAGTTCACTCTAGTTTTTGTTTACCAACTTGCCAGATTCCCCATAGTTGTCCAAACAGCTAAGCAATCTCTGAATGGATCACTTCTGGCCTTTGGCGAAAAATGATTATATCATCAGCAAAAGACAAATGGGAGATAATTGGATAACCTTCATGTTAGTATCCTATAGTAGAATACATTTCGAACTGGTGTGTAAGAAGATGGCTACAGCTACGATAAATAAAGATGGCGAGATGGGGTCACCTTGTCGAAGTCCTTGGAGTAAGAAAAAATTCACAATGTCGATCGTTAAGAAGTACCGAGAATCAACACTCCCAGATACACGTACTGATTCAATCAATCCGAAGATGATTAAACTTAAAACCCTCCAAGATACAATAAATGAATCTTCAATCAATGCGGTTATATGCTTTAGCCATGTCAAGTTAAGAGCGACATTGCTCTCCTTCGCCCTAGAATCTAGAGTATGGAAGAGCTCCGGAGCGACTAAGACATTATCTCCAATCAGTCGTCTCGAGATGAACTATCGAGAAATGATGTGTGGTAGCAAAGAACTTAGCCGAGTGTTCAATAACTTCATAATAATCTTGTTGAACATTGTGAAAATGTTGATAGGTTAGGCCCCTGTTTGATCCACATTATTTTTCTCATTCTTCTACTCATTTTCAATCACACATTCTTCAATAAAATAATATTTTCCATCACATCAATAATTTTTCCGTTTTTTTCAATCACATATTTCTCATCATATCACTTCAAAAAAATGCATTCTCTCATTTTAATATGCACCAAACACACCCTAGAACTTTAACAATCTACAACCATCATCCCTATTAGGAAGCAAGTTATAGAAGTAACGGCAAAACCGAGTTAAATGTTTCATTAGCCAC
>CAIGRT010113527.1:0-13885 GCA_903798405.1 Fraxinus platypoda | reverse complement strand
AATTTTCTATCTTTTGTGTGGGCCCCAATAACGTCTATATTTTTCTTTCTCATTCTACAATAATTTGGCTCAAACAGGGGCATGGTGTAAATTTCGCAGGAACTTTGTTTTTCGCGCTTTTGTCAATTCATTAGGCAATAAAAGATTGCATTACAGTGTTATGACATAAATGAACTTCTCCTAAACATCTCAGGTGATACCCCTGCACTTGCCACCAGGTGATATTTCTAGAGAAAGGACGTTACAAATTGATGGCACCAGTGAACAGATTGAAATTGCAAAACAGTTGGTCAATGAAGTCATCAGTGAGGTTTGTTCAGTAGTTGCCTGGTCTTGTGCAGCTTTTTCTTATCTGCTTCAATCTGTTGTGTTACCCATGAAAAGAAAAGTAGGCACGGGTCTTTTACCTCTTAAGTATATTCCAATATGTGAGTTCCATTTTCCAGGACCACTAGCTAGTCTTGATTTTAAGCAAGCTATGCAATTAATATAGTATCTAGAAATTGTTATATTTACTTTAATTTGTGGTATCTTCTTTTTAGATTTGTATGAATTGAATCGATAGCTGATGATTACTCATGCCATACCTGTTCTGTTTGTTTGTCATCTGTAATACTATTCTTGGGGTGAGAACATTTTCAATCAAGTGTGATACTTATTGAGATGATCAAGGTCTTCGAAATCATGGGACAGCATATAGGTTATCATGTATTCATTTCAAAACTGGGATTATCATACTTGCTTTTCTGCATTCATAGTTGTAATTCACCTTTCTTTTGGTGTTCGTGGATGGTATTTATTGGGAATTGAAACTTTTAGATCACAGCCTACTATATTTATTTGATGCCTCGAGATTAATAACATCTAATAACTAGCAGTTTGTTTCCCGGTAGGTACGACTTTGTGGGATAACTTCCCATAAATTTTACATTGGTTCAGATGTTCCTTTCTGGCTCTTTATATGTGAAGTATTGTTGCTAGTATCCTGCCTCAGCTAGTTTTGATATGGATTTGCGCCTAGTAGAAAATATAAATAGTTTATTCCTGGATCT
Source organism: Fraxinus platypoda (assembly GCA_903798405.1). Taxonomy (NCBI): domain Eukaryota; kingdom Viridiplantae; phylum Streptophyta; class Magnoliopsida; order Lamiales; family Oleaceae; genus Fraxinus; species Fraxinus platypoda. The sequence goes on along the minus strand of CAIGRT010113527.1, from coordinate 12,833 downwards.
CTCTGCTCAAATATGTTTTTGAGAGACATTTTCCCATATAGTTGATACATAATATATGTATGGCCGTTCGTATGCCTTTCTATATGGCATTTGTGATTCTATAGATTTGCAGATATCGTTCTATTCTTCTCTGCGTACAGATTGGTTGATTTGGAAATGATCCGTGAATGAAGAAGAATGGCATTTGCAAGTGGGTGAAGAACTCTGATATAGTTTTAAACACATGCTTACTTTCTAGTTGCAATGCAGCACTTGGATATCACAGTTTTTTGTACTGTAGTGTATCAACTCGATCCATTTTGGTCAAAACTACTCTTCCATATTGTGTCCGCAAGATATATCGTCTTCCCTGCACATTTTGTCTTCAATTAGGTTCCTGAAGTCGGTCAGATGGTTATTATGAGTGCTGAGGATTGGTCTTTGGAGATATTATCTTACCCTTTTATTGATTTATTGGATTTTCCGATATTTGGTTTTGTATGAGGCAGGTTTTGCAAAGTGCTCCCTCCACTGAGGTAACTAAGGCAGTGTAATATATTTCTTGTAGTGTTGAAGATGTATCTGAAATTGCGGTAATTTTTAGTTAAATGCTCAAGTGAAAAATCTCTGGGACTGCAGCCGATTATGCTGATTTAATTTTGTATTTGATCATTGATATTGCAATTGGAACTATTGTAGGAGCTAAGAGTGTATCGGACAATCGGTCACACCAACATGGAACAATTCAATGTTGGTGTTTCCTCGGCATTGTTCTGGTATGGCTCTGAATCTGATTTATTAGTAATTACTTGGATATCTCATGGAAAGAACAAGGACCCACTATTGATGGAAACTGAAAGATTAGGCTTTCAAGATTGGATGGAGAGGTAAAACTATCGTGTGGTAGTGCCTAATGCTGTTTGTTATACATTTAGTGAGTGTTCATATGGACACTCCACTCGCTCTCCAGTCGCAGGAGTTCTTTTAATTTCTTTTTGATGTTACGAATCCTTGGTACTTCTAAGTTAATTTATTACTCCAGCCGTTCAGTTTACATATAATTTAACACTTGGCCAGAATTAGAGTACAAGTTTTAGCTCGGGTTGGTAATAACTTTTATATATATTTAATTTCAATTTTGATGCTACATCTACTTTCTTAATGATCCGTGTGTCAGTATATATACTATGCCCCTTCGTTCTTAGTAGTTCTGCATCACATGCCATGGGGACATAATTTTGTTTTTAATATTATAGAACTCGTATAGTTTCTTGGAATTTTCTTTTGTACCTTTTCACTTCGAATAGGGAGAGGATGGGCTTCTGCAGGAGCAATCCCATTATACGACCCAACCAGTACGGTATGTAGGCATCTGATCATGTCTTAATGTAACTCTGCCATGTATATTGTGATAGCATTGTGACATTTGGTGTGCTTGTGATATTTTGTGTATTTTGTCATTGTTATTGTCATGTTCTATCTGGCCATCTGTTTTTACCTTTTTGGTGTTATGCTATATCCGGTACTTTTTCCATATGAATGTGATGAGTCGTTCTTGGTTCATTTTGGGATAACAATTTGGTGCAGAATCGCCTCAGAAATCCAGCTATGAGCGGGGGATATCCTCAGCAAGGTTATCAAGCTCGACCTCCAGCAAATTGGGGTCAGCCAGGTCCACCAATGCAACAACTTGGTTATGGCTATGTCCAGCCTGGTGCGTACCCCGGTCCATCTCCCCATCCGAATCAACCGCTTTATGCTGGTTATCCGCCTCAACCCACCTCTGGTGGATATGCCACCGCCTGGGACCAAACAACTGCACCACCAAATCAGCCGCCTGCTCAAGAAGGTGGCTATGATTACTACAGCCAGCAACCACCTCCACAACAGCAAGCTCCTGGAGGTTCTGGTGCTCCTATGGACAGTACTGCTTATGTTTACAATCAGCCACCAGCTTACAATAAAGGACAAGGTTACCCCCAAGATAACTATGGTGGATATTATGCAGGCGCCCCACAGTCTGGTTATGGTCAGCCCCCAGCAAATCCCGTCCCAGGCTATGATCAGCAGCAACAAGTTTATAATGCTACCTATAGTAATGTCTCCAATCCAACACCCGACGGGCACACGCCAACGTATGGAACCCAGGGCGATGCCAATCAAGCACCTGCCTCTGGTCAGTCGTACAATGCTGGTGGGCAGCCTAACCCTAATCCCAATTACGCTCCTCAAGGTTCGACCCAGCCAGCTTATGGGGCACTCCCAACTTCACAAGGTGGTTTTGGAACCCAACCACCTGCCAGTTATGGACCTCCTCAGGCACAAAAACCTCCAACTGGCCAGCCAGCTTATGGGCAGCAACCCCAGCAGTCGCCTAGTTCTCAAGGAGGTTATGTTCAGCCCGGCTATCCTCATTCTCAGCCTTTACCTGCTCAAACGGGTTACTCTCAGACAGATTCTGGTGCCCAGAGACCACCATCAACTTTCTCGACATCCCAGGCAGGGTATGGTCCTCCAACCTACAGTGCACCGCAACCAACTCAACCTAGCTACGGGCAACAACAGCCACCACCGTATAACAGTTCTTATGGTGGTGGGTATTCCCAACCTCCAGCTTACCCAGCTGATGGCTCAATGGGTGGTAGTGCAGTCGGGAGTTATGATGCAGCACCGACTTCTCAAATTGCCCAGCAACCTAGTGGGGCTCCCAAAGCCTCGCCCCCTGCCTAATCTGTGTGGATTATACTTGGCATTTCAATCTTCGTCAGTGAATGTTATTGGGTCTATTTTAGTTTAGTAGTACCAGCTGTCGAACTGGTTAGTTCTATAGTAGGGTGACTTTTCGGTTATGGGGTGCCTTTGTGATTTGTTTTGTTTTTGTTGAATCGTGATGCATTGTGTTACAAAGTTAATGGTTTGTTTAAAAGATGTTGCTTAATGTTTTGAAAACAGGTTTTTTTTACTTATTAAGTAAACTTTATAAGCATTGCAGGACATGCTCTAAAGCCACTAGGGTCAGATAATATGAGAACCCAGTGTAAATAGCATCATCAACCAATGAAAAGAAAATTTGTTATTAGCGCCAATTGGCCGATCCAATAAAATGATAAATCATCCTTGTTTATTGAGAAGAATACATAGCTACTCTAATATAGAAGTTTGATTCTTTGTTGAGATTTCATTTCCCAGCCTCCAATTTTTGACCAACTAAATAGAGTCGTAGCAATTAAATGAACGGTTAATTCTCATCGACCTTGATTTTGTTGCTTTTGACAACAAACATGTGTGATCATTTCAACAAGTATGTGTGTGGATGGTCCAAAATTTCAATAATTAGCTCTCGATTTTTTGGTTGAAAAACGTAGGTGCACTATTTTATGGTGGACTTGTAACTTCCATAAATTTTACCATTTATCACTCAACGATGGAACTTTATTTTGTTTTTTTTGGATCGACGTATCAAATAATATTTCTCCTCTTTTGGGAGAAACTAGTCAACATTGAACGTGCGTTATTATAAACTGTTTTATGAGTGCTGCAAAAGTAATATTTAGATTAATGTTAATTAATTTAGATTCATACCGGGGAATATATAGTTGACAATGAATGTTAATATCATTTATTTAATTTCTGATTTAGTAAAATTGGATGTTAATTAGTTTACATGGACGTGAATAATGAAATACATTCTTGAATGTGAAATTCTAATTAACTTATGATTAAAAGTAATAACACTGAAATGCATAAATGAAGATGAATATTAATTCTGTTAATTAATTGAAAACTAATAATAAGGAATTCATATATTAATGAAAGCACACATGTGAAATGAATCGTCAAATGCATATGTACATTGATGATAATTAAATAAATTAAATACACATTAAAAAATGAAAAGTAAAGTTTTATTGAAATAATTGAATTATAGTAGGGGTGAAATCGTTCAAAAAATAATTCTCACTGATATGATATATAGGGAGTGTTTGATGCCCATTATGGAGAAGAAAATGCATTTTATGATATGATGTGATATAAAATATGTGGTTAAAAATAAGAAAAATTTAAAAGTTCAGCATCGATATTTTGAATTATAATATGATTACAAGTAAATCCAAACAAGTACGTGAACAAACGAGAAGCTCAAACGGAAGCAATTATAAATATTTTAAACACACCATTTCATAAATATTTTATACATTTCACTTTTCAGCCTGTAAAACCCTACTCTCTCTCTCTCTCTCTCTCTCAATGTTGATTCAATCAGAGGTGATCAAACTCAGCCTTATACGTTTATTTTATTATACGCATGTATTATTGCTTTCTTGTAATCAGTTGTCATTTAACGTCGATAATTTACGCTTCTTTTGCTTCATAATGCGTTTTGAAATTATGCGGGACCAAAATGTGTTAAATTATGTGATTTTATTTTTTTGTTGATATTTATTTCCTGTTCAAAGCTTGGAATTGGTTTCTCCTCGAGGTTATTGAGAGAAATGGGATTTTTATTATTATTATTATTATTATTATTTAATTTGAGTTGATTCAAATGTATTTGGTTTCTGTTCTTTGCATCATATGTCGATTAATACTGCTTAGGAAAAAAAAAATTATGATATATTTTGGGAAAATCAGAGAAGCATGTGAAAGGCTTTTTTTTTTTTTTGAAAAATTCTGTTTCATTTTGTATATGCCAAATCATGAATTAGTATCTGCATCTGTTTGAATTGAGTTCTTGCGTGTTTCCATTACCTTTAAGACCTGGAGAAATGGACGAATTCCTTTTCTTAAGTACTGAATTCTATGTACATATTTGCTTAATATCCGTCCATGCTTAATGGTTATTTTTTACGGTATAATGTAGGATTCAACAATGGCATCAAAACTTCATCAAATGCGAGCTAAGACTACTGAAATTTCCAACTTTATGCTGAAGAATGCAAGTGCTTACTACAAGCAATTGATAGAGAAGAACAAGCAACATATCCGAGATCCTCCTACGGTGGAAACTTGCCAGAATTTGGCTAACCAGCTCTTGTATACTCGCCTTGCCAGGTTTGCCTTTTAGCACTGTGATACTCTGTTCAATAGAATTTTTTGTTAGCCATTTGTAAGTTGGATGTCAAGTTGTCGTATCTAGTTGCATCTCGTGAATTGATATTGATATCGATATCAATTATGTATGATTAGTAGGTGCGAGTGAGTACTAGAGAAAGTAGAGAATATTTGACTGGTTTTACAAGTTAATTTTCATTTTGAAAGGAAAGTCTTTACCTACTCTTTGAAACTATTAACCATAGCCAAATAGGATTTAATGCATGTTTGGACAGGCATAACAATAAATAATCAGATGTACTTGAAAGTAATTTCTATTGGGGTAAACAGAGCTTGCTTTTATGTCAAGATAAGCCAAGAAATATCCATTTGTTTTTGACAATAAGCTGAGCCAAACATGCTGTCAAAACGATTTGTTACTTTTCTTTGGGCTTAGCTAAACATGTTCGTATTCACATTCTTATTCGCCTCACTTGTAACAGCATTCCTGTTCGTTATGAAGCCTTCTGGAAGGAACTTGATTATTTCAAGCACTTGGCATAGGCATGAGCTGAAGATTGAGGATGCTGGCATTGCTGCCCTTTTCGGGTTAGAAGGTTTCGCCTGGTTTCGGGCTGGAGAGATAATTGGAAGAGGATTTACACTGACTGGTTATCACGTCTAGAGTACGAGTTCAATGTTCCTCGAGAAGAGTCGTTTTATTACCTGAAAAATCTTTTGAAATCCTTGTAGTTTTACCGTGGTTAGAAAACTCCAATAGGGCTTTTAATTTTTGTAATGCTCGAGCATGAATGAGGATTTATTGTTGGTCTTCAAATAGTTGGAAACTCAGTAAGTTCATAGTTGTGGTATTTTTTCATTTCAAAAAGATGGAGACGAAGATATTCGACTTTCTTGCTAGTTTTATAAAATTGTGTTACTCCTTCCGTCCAAGTTTTATTTTTCACGTGGATTAAGAAATCTTATTTAATGTTATTGAAAAAATATTTTTTGTCAAAAACTTTTCTAGTTTACCCTTAATTAACTATCAACAACTAGTGGTAAATTATTGTTGAAAGCAATAAATAAATTGAATTATTTAATTTTCAAAAATTAGGTATCTTTATATGAATTTTGCTACTTGTACAAAAATAATGTACATAATGTATTACATAATATGACGTGGAAGGAAAAGATTGGATGAAAAAAGTTGATTGTGTTTTAAACTGGCAATATGTAAATCTTGATATACATATAGCAAGATCTTCTTTATATTTGTACAATTTTAAGATTAAATGGGGGAAATGGTTATAATTAGGCAAATTAAATATGAGTATATTAGTAAACGAACAAGATAAAACATTCTCAATAAATGAATATGACTATATAATTGAGACAAGAAAATAAGAAAAGACACCTCATATAAATGAGACGAAGTGAGTATAATTGTATGGATTGTGCCACCTTGTACGAGTGCTCTCCCTGGCCATGATAGATTTTTATGAATTTTCTAACTACTCAAACTTTAATCTTATGCATTTTTTTTTGCCAAAAACTTTTCTAGTTTACCCTTAGTTAACTATCAACAACTAGTGGTAAATTATTGTTGGAAGCAATAAATAAATTGAATTATTTAATTTTCAAAAATTAGGTATCTTTATATGAATTTTGCTACTTGTGCAAAAATAATGTACATAATGTATTATATAATATGATGTGGAAGGAAAAGATTGGATGAAAAAAGTTGATTGTGTTTTAAACTGACAAATGGTTGAGTGTCATGTGGCAATATATAAATCTTGATGTAAATATAGCAAGATCTTCTTTATATTTGTACAATTTTAAGATTAAATGGGGGAAATGGTTATAATTAGGCAAATTAAATATGAGTATATCAGTAAACGAACACGATAAAACATTCTCAATAAATGTATATGACTATATAATTGAGACAAGAAAATAAGAAAAGACACCTCATATAAATGGGACGAAGTGAGTATAATTTTATGGATTATGCTACATGTACATGGTGATCCACCTTGTACGAGTGCTCTCCCTGGCCATGATAGATTTTTATTAATTTTCTAACTAATCAAACTTTAATCTTATGCATTTTTGAGAAGTCAACTTTACAATCAAATATTTGATTATTTTTATAAAAAAATTTGTCAAATAATAAATTAATACTATTTAGAAAACTTTATCGAAGAACCAATTATTCTTCAAAAACATAACATGGTATATTCTTATAGAATAATAACAAAGTTTACTCTTCTTTACAAACAAAAATATAATATTCTTCTAGAATACTACACGTGTAATTCGTGTCTTTTATCAAGCAATATAATGTTTTTATAACTATTTGATATAAATATGTGCTTCTTTAGGAACAACTACATATATTTATTATAAAATATTAAATTATATACATATTTGACATTAGGAGTAACAACATAATATTCTTTTTAATATTAGTACGTGTGAAATTGCGCTTCTTCAAGATTAACATAACAACACTTTCTTATAAATATTGGTTCGTAGCAACAATAAATATTCTTCTGAATTGTTATTATAAAGTAATAAATACATTAAAACAAAAATATGGATGTATATCAATAATCGATATAGTCAAAATAATATATTCAAATCGAATAACATACACTGAAATATTGTTATGTAAATAAAATCAAGAGAATATGAACATTTTCTTGTGGACGGAGAATAATAAGTTATCGTTAATTCAATTGGATATATTGTGTGTTTATCCTTGAACACAAAAAATAAGAATCACTTTTGATAATACAATTGACTAAAATTTGGTACTGATAATTTTTATAAAACTAATAGAGAAGATATTACAATATAAGAAAATTGATAATATTCGACTCATTTCTTAGCGAAAGGCTCCGTCGCACTCATCAAAATTTAAGACATGCTTATATTTTCTTGAATAATTTTTCTAACATTACCACTTCAGGCAAATGATTATGTTATTTTGTCAGAAAGAATTGACAAATGCAACGACAGATGAAATGATGGTAGAAGATGATTGTATGGAAAATCTGATTGTACAGTTCAATTATACAATGTCATACGGCATTATGTCAACTTTTCTCACAATGCAGCATGATTCGCAGGCAAATGATGCTACTCCATGCGTTGGGTCCTTTATTGGATTAGGTTTTAGTTAAATGATAATAATTGACTTAAATTAACTTAACGGTGGTTAGTAACTAACCAAGTCACGTTAATAATATGTTTTGGCCCACTGCACCAGATCGCAGGAGAATTCCAGGATTAGAATATTGAAAATAAGTAAACGGCGCAGATGCACGAAAGTAAAATTCCGGGGTTAATTTAACAAATGGTGACTGAACTTTGCACTTACCGTTATCTTGGCCATTAACTTTAATTTATTTTAGATTCATTATTGAACTTTACAAAATGTTTCATTCAACCACCGTTTCAGTTCGTTGTCCACTTTTTAACTAAACATTTTACATGCTAGTGTGCCAAGTCGTAAAATTTGATTGAAATTAGATCACGAACACGTTAAAATATACGTTAAACTGAATCATAATAAAATTAAGCCTAAAATACAGATTTAACAACATGTTTTAGTACATTATATTGGATAATACTGGATGGTTATATTAATTTTCTTTATAACGGTCGAGTATTCTTCTGTCCTCTCAATCAAATAATTAAGAGAAATGAATATTATTGCCGATAGCTTAAAAACAAAGAAATATATAGTATATATATCGAGCAGTCTTCAATTTTCTATACCAAACACGCTTAAAAGCGATAAATTAACATATTTAGCCATTTACCCTTTTTATACCGGAGAAAGGAGAAAAAATGTAGACGGTTTGATTTTATTATAAAGGTTGGGAGGTTTTGTATTTTCATTTTAGGATGGTTATATTGTCATCATAATTTTTATTTGATACACCATAATTTAATTGTAGTTAATCTCCTCTCCTCAATCTTTGTTTATTGCAACAATTATTTCTTTTAACTTTTTCCCGTTAAATTCTTATCTTCAACCTTTCATTAATTAGTATATCCCGTCTTTGATGATGATTTATAGCAAAATATTTTGCTTTCATGCATTAAATTGAGGGAAATATATTTTTTCGTACTTTTCAATTATTTATTTTAAGAATATGATAGAAAAATAAGTTCTTTTATACCATTTTAACAGATTTTTGGACATAAAATCGTTATCAAATACAAAATATGTTAATTAATGGAAAGTTTAAGGATAAAAATGTAAAGATTAAGAATTTAAATTATAATTCAAAAAATGGAAGTTGTGGTGTGAATATAATTACACTTCATTTTATCCTATCTGCCTGATAAGAAGAAAGAGAGATCACTGTTTCTCTTCCTCTCTCTGAATTTTCTCTTATTTTTTGAGAATTTGAAAAATAGATAAGAAACCAATTTTCCAGGAAAATCTGGTGAGTGGAAATGCAGTGAGTTATTGATCGTCAGTTTATTCAAACTTTTGGAACAAGTGACCGTTCTGCGGTTTTGGAGTTTAATTATCGAATTTTACGTGTAATATCAAATATGTGTTTGTTATTTGAATCACAGGAACATTTTCAAGCGGATTGGAGTCGATTTTAAACACATATCGAAGTTTGATTTCTCTAGCAGATTCCAGATTGTGAAAAATTGCACTTCGATCGGATTCTATGAATAAAATTTGAGTCCCGAGGTTTTGAATTGCAACTGGAGTTCCGTTTTGCAGGCTTTCATTGGATAATCGGTGTAATTAGCACTTTTTCCTATCTTTGAATTTGATTTCTTTATATTCCACTGACAAATCTCTATGTAAAAGAATTGCTATAAATTCATAGTGATAATACCCCAGATGTTAAGTCTCCATTTACAATTTTTTTTTTCGATTTGAATTATTTACTGATGAAATTATGGGATTCTGTTTTTGCAGATTCCGGCGGAAGTTCATCTGAAAAATTACTGGTACATTATTTCATAATTTTGGAAAACCAAATCTCAACTAATAACCCTCAAACGATGCATTGATCTTTAATTTTCAAATTTTAGCAGATTTTTCCTCCAAATATTTACTTTAATTGGCGAAACAGAAGCTAGAGATGGAATTGAATAATCAATCAATAAATAGAGATGGACTGTTTTTGAGATCCGAAGAGGCGAGGTCACCTTCTACGACGTCGTCCGACTTCGGGTTGCAGTGGGGGAACCGGAAGAGGATACGGGGCATGAAGTCCGAGGTCAAAGACAGAAACGGTAAAGACGGCTCAGCAAGTTTGGCGCCGGTTCAAAGGACCAGTGCCCGGGTCGATCGGCGGGTCATTAGATCGGATACGAAGCACAACGTTAAGGACTCAAATCCGATTAATGGATATTCAAATCTCCGTCAGCGTCCGGCTTCTCCATCTCATCGAATTTTGAGGTAATTTCATTTCATTTGAATCCTGTGAAGGGGTTTGGTAAGTTATAAAACATGTTAATATCTCAATAATTAATTACTTAACACTTCTGTTATTTAATATATAAAAAATTAATTAGCAAAATTAGATTTTAATTTTGTTTTTTTTTGAGAATCGTCTATCAAGGATAGCATGTTTTCAAAAATGATTTGAATATTTATTCAAATATTAATTTAATAATTAAAAGGTCTATTGTCATTGCATCTAACATTGATCGTAATCTATGAATGCCCACTGAGCCCGTGTTTGACCATATTCAGTTTTAACCATATATTCATATAATAAAATATTTTACGCATAAATTAAAAAAAAATTCTACTTTTTAACTACGCATTCTCTTAAAAATCAATATTCAAACCATTATTTTTTCCAAATAATAATTATCAAACAGGGCCGCATGTGTTACACAAAATTTATTAAAGTCAACCTTTAATTTTTCTATTGCTTAATCATAACTCTATGTCCTTGAAGCTTGATGTGAATTAAGGTATGTTTTAATGCACTATTTAATACTCCATTCATCTTACAAATTTTATTCACATTCCTCTAATGTATCCCTACATTGAATAATAGTTTGAATAGATATAATTCATATTTGTTAATAACAAGACACATTAGATAAGAATATATTATAAAATTAAAAAATCAACTATAGAAAAGTAGTCTATAATTTGAGATTCAAAAAAGAAAATAAAGGGTCTACGTTTATAGGGTGAAGGAGTATTTTATGAATTCGATTGGATAAAAAAAAATTCGCTCTTTTTGGCACTTTATCCATTTAACTCCTCATTGGAGTCTGGAAAAGTGGGACACGTTTGTCCTCAATTCCTTTCTTTTTGCAAGTATTATATTTCTAAGTTGTGTATACATAGAAAATGGATAGAATACACACAGATGGGATCCAAATTTTTTTTTCAATATTTTATTCATGTGGAGCCCACCTCCCATGTGAGATTTCTGTAGGAATTCTGAAAAACCATCTCTTTACAAATGGTTTTATTCTATTTATAAAACGTCACTTAAGAGGTTAGAACACGTATTGCAATCTTCAAGGAATTTCTATCCGACGGCCCAGGTTTTGCCACAAACCGAAGTGACCTTTTATCCCTTGCATTAATGTTCTTTCCTCTCTGCCCCCACTCAACTACTCAAATATCTTGACCCTTAACAAATAAGTAAAACCAGACCCTCCCTTAAAAATTTCCCTACTTTCTAAGCAAGCCCACAAGGCTATTTCGGTAAGTTCCTTTCTAGCTTGTGTAAAATTTTAATTTTTTTCCATGTCCACTGTATCTGGTTGAATTATGTTACGTGTACATCAAAAAATAAAAATAAAAAATTGACACATCGATCAAGACTCGTGAGTTGACAGACTTTGATATTGTGATGCATTGATCCTGATAACGTCATTTGTCTGATTTTTGATACATACAGATTGTCAATCAGGGTGTACTCGTGTGTAATCCTACATGGTTTTTTGATTGGTTTTTTATGTTTGTATTTGTGCCTTAAAGTTACTATTAGAATCAATCTTGTTTTAGATGTTTTCTTTATTCTTACTCTGTAGTGTCAATTTGTAATGATTTTTGTTCTTTGTGCCCTTTTCAATTTTAGGAATTCGGAGAGTTCAATTGGTATGAGGGGACAAAGCAACGGTACAAGGAAGTTGTCATCCCCGGACAGAGGCGAAGGTGGGAAGGACAAGAAACGTACTGCCAGTATGAATAACAGCCATCGCCATCACCACCAGAATAACAATTGCAACCACCGTCTCTTTAGTGGCAGTGGTGGGTCAGCATCATCAGAGACGGCAGCAGAAGGGAAAAAAGGCGGGTCATCCTCCGGAGGCGATGGGATTCCGGCGGTGTGGCCGCCCAAGTTCGTGATTGCCTTGACAAACCAGGAAAAAGAAGAGGATTTCATGGCCATTAAAGGATCTAAGCTGCCTCAAAGACCAAAGAAACGTGCCAAGTTTATTCAGCGCAGCCTCAATGTAAGTTTTTTCACCCCTAATGGTATTTTTGGTTATTTGTATTTGACTTAGCTGGAAGGTATGGTAGAAGAAAAGAAGTTAAAATTTTATTTAGCCCCTGTTTGAGCCAAATTATTGTATAATGAGAATGAAAAATATAGTAGTTATTGAGGTCCACAGAGATAAAAAATTTGAATTTAAATGTTGATGTGATGGATAACGATCATATTTTTCATTTTAATGAGATAATAATGTAGATCAAATGGGGCCTTAGTAGATGCCTAGACGGAGCAAGGAAACCGATAGAAAGAAAAAGAAGTGAAAATTTTATACTCCCTCAGTTCCAATTATATAGGCTGAGTTTCCTT
>CAIGRT010113511.1:0-14412 GCA_903798405.1 Fraxinus platypoda | reverse complement strand
ACCTGGTGGAAACTTTTGGTAAAGTTCAGTGACTACTGGGGTAATTAACTCAAACAATTCAAAACCCAAGAATTTTGACATAGATGACAATAAATCTTGGATACTTGAATAGCCAGATATGGCTAGAAATCAAACCCCTCATCAGTAAGTTATATTGAATGACACTTTAAACATTCAAGAGCTATATAATAGTAAGGAAAAAATAAATGGCAGAATCCAAATTGATCTTGAAGCTTTTGATTGACCCTAAAAGTAAAAGGGTTTTATTTGCTAGAAGTTGGAAAAGACAACTGATTTCGTCCTTTACATTCTCCCATTGCACATAGCTTCTATTATTAAGCGTGTGTCTGGTGCAAATTTTTGTCCACCAAAAATGGCTTTTCTATCTGTTATTTTCAAAAGTGGCCAACAATTTTTGACTACATGTGAGTTAGGTGGGACCCACCAGCCATTGGTAACGGTTAAAAAAAGGTTGAAAATGGAAGCATTCATCTGCACCAGACAAGGCCTAAGCTTGTTAGCCAAGAAGAAATGATGGGTTATTCGGGCAGCGTTGAAAATTTTAACACTACCTACATGTAGTAGGAAAAGAATAAGGGCATCTATCATTTTGAATCCAAATGTGCCAGAAACTAGTGGTTTGTGTGCTGATAAATTCTTAGTGAAGACAGAGGAGGTAAAGGGTTCAAATGGGGAAAAAGAGAAAAAATGACAAGAATATCCTTCACTTAGCGGAGAATTAGATGAAAATGACGTTTTGTACAATCAAACGTGTAATTAATGACGAAGGTGTTAAAAAATGAAAGGTATAAGATGTTTTCCACAATAATAGTAAATGATGGAGACATTATGTTCTAATTACCCCAAAAATTTTAGATAAATGGGGCTGTGATTACAAAGAGAGGATTGAGTGGGGTTTTCTCTTGTAGAAATTTGGAGAGAAGATTGAAGATTGATATATTAAGTCCTTGTTTATTACCAATTATTTCAAAATATATATTTTTTCTCTCTTATTTTTAACCACACATTATATAATAAAATAACATTGCACACAAACTCAAAACTTTTCTTTATTTTTTAACCACACTTTCTCCCTCGAATCACCGTTCCAAAATACATATTTGACTAAAAATGGGGCTCAAACAAGTTTTTTCTTCAATTTGAGTCTTTCCCGCTATGATTACCTTTTTAAATTTACACTTGAAATGAGCTTCCTTTCCTGTTTACAAAACATGTTCAAATGAATCTGTATATTAAGGAGTTTAGAGTTCTTTTTGCATTTGTTGGTGTAACATGGGTGAGTTGATTTTAGGTTCCCACACTATAACAACAGTGCATGAAGGAAAAGCTTTATTTTTCTTGGATTTTTACTGTAATCAGGTTTGATTGTGCATATTTAAAATTCAGATGATTACATTTGCATTTTTCTTGGAATTCAGATATAGCAACCGTGCATGATATGGAATGCTTTAATTTTATCACAACTTTTTGTAAGTTAGATTGTGCACCTAACACAAAATGTTTTACGTTCATCACCGATCTCAAACAGTTTTTAAAGATGAGCTTGAAATTTAACATAAACTTACGTGAATACTACTTTCTTGCCGGATGAATTAACCACATTGGATGGTGATGCATTGGTGATAGTTAATGAATGGTGGGAAAATTGTCCCTTTTTTTTAATCTGACCAATGACAGATTGCAATGACAAACTGCCATGTGGCATTACGACAATCAAGATGATAAAATTTTCTGGCAACGTAGATAGGTAGAACAAACTTGCCTATCTGTGACATTATCTCACTATGAATTACAATGTTCAAATGAAAAATATACGAGTCAATTGTTCCAATGGTCATTGAACTTATGTTTACGTCTTCAATTGCTTACTGAAATTTAAAATGTCAAATTTGGGCTATTGAGTTTTGAAAAACGTTGGACGTTACTTACTGGTGTAACTTCTGTTTAAAATTTCTAACGGAATTGGTGACGTGGTCGACGAAATGCACACGTAGCGCCCGTCACGCTATTAAACTTTGAGATGACTGAATTTTGACTGCTAAACTTTGAAAAACATCTTCTATTACTCACTAACTTTGAGGTGGTCGAATTTTGGTCACTAAACTTTAAAAAACTTCTTCAATTCCTCACAATAAATTTGGATTTAATTAAAATTCGTTGTTAAAATTTAAATTTAATTTAATTCTAACTATTGTGTATTTTGTTGTAAATTCAAATATTAAAATTCAGATTTAATTTAATTTTAATAACAAATTTATTGTATATTTCATTGCAAAATTTGAATAATATTATAGACAACGCTTGCAAAGCTGTGCAAAGGAAGTGACTACTAAATGTAATGAAATACACAATAAATTTGTTATCAAAATAAAATTAAAGTTTACTTTTTTATATTTATATTTTACAATGAAATACACAATAAATCTCATTTTGGTCAGAAATAAAATTAGATTTTTAGTAAATTTTGATAAAAATTGATGAAATATGTTATTAAAAAGTAGTGGGTCCCATAAATGTGGTTAAAATTAATTGTTGACTTTGAGTTTGATAAAAATCTAGATTTTAATTTATGCCAAACATGGACTAAATTTGTCGTTAGAATTAAATTAAATTCAAATTTTAATTCAAAATTTAACAACAAATTTTAATTTAATCCAAATTTATTATAAGTAACAAAAGACGTTTTTCAAAGTTTAGTGGTCAAAATTTGATCACCTCAAAGTCAGTCAACAATAGAAGATGTTTTTAAAAGTTCGGTGAGCAACCGAAAGCTTTTTTAAAGTTTAGAGGGCAAAATTCAACCATCTCAGAGTTTAGAGACCAAAATTCGATCACTGTAAAGTTCAGTGAGCAGTAGAAGATGTTTTCAAAATTTAGCGAGCAATAAGAGATATTTTTCAAAGTTTAGTTACCAAAATTCGACCATCTCAATGTTTAACGACGTGATTGGACGTCATATGTACATTTTGTCGGTCATGTCATCAATTCTGTTAGAGGTTTTAAACGGAAGTTATATCAGTGAGTAACGTCAACGTTTTTCAAAGTTTAATGGCCAAAATTCGACATTTCAAACTCCAGTGAGCAATTGAAGGCATGGATATAAATTTAGTGACCATTGCAACAATTAACTCCAAATATACCGTTAAGAGTACGCAATAGAAAATCTCTCACGCACGCACTATTTTTTAAATCAGGCGAAATCGATTTCTTGATCCGTAACAAAACCCTAACATTCGTCTTTCTCTCCTCAACTCTCTATACAAATAATCTATTTTATACTCAACACGAACTTGGTAACCAAATGCAGACTACCAGCGAAGGAGTGGCCGCCGCCAATTTTTCGTACAAAGGCGGAGACAGAGGAGCAGGAGGGAAATTCCGTAAAATACCATTTCGAAAAACCCAACAAACGACGCCGTATGATCGCCCCGTCAATATCCTCCGAGGAATCGCCACTACCAACGACAATAACGGTAGTTGGTTAGCGAAGCTTGTTGTGGAACCCGCTTCAAAGCTCATTTCCTATAGGGCCAAGCGATTCTTTTCCTCTGTTTTCCTTAAACGCCTCCCAGCTCCTCCTTGGCAAGCACCAGGTTACGCTCCCCCCTCCATGTATATACTTATTGGTAAAAAAAAATTTATGTCTGAGCGGAAATTTGTTGGTTTTATCAGTTAGGGTTCATTTGGTGGGAATATTTTACCTTGACTTTTGTACTTAACATTTATATTATTTATGAATGTATGTGCATGGAGGTATTTGACTTGTGAATTACATTTTATTTACTCTAGTAGGCTGTGAATTGCCTAGGATTATTCTTGTATTGAGCAAATGATAGGATATTCAACTTATTTCCTGGGATACTTTACTTTCCTTTTGATTCTTGAGGTTTCCTTGTGATGTTTGAATAAAAATATATTCTGTAATGTGAACAGAGGCGAGTCATGAAATGAGTGGTGGGTTTCAAGTGGCAGTTCCTGAGGTAAGTGTATCTCCTTTCTTGTTATTTTATTTAATTCCTTGAACATGGTTTTGGTATATTTTTAGTGTTGTATGAGGAGAGTTAGGGTTAGATAGCCCATTTCATAAACTTGTCAAGAAAGTTGGATGGTAGAAACCCATTTGACAAGGGTCAGATGGTAGGTAAGACAAATAGAGATAGAAGAGCCTACTAAAATGTGAAAATGAAGGCTTTGAGAAGTATAAATTTGCTAAACTGGAAGCTGGAATGGTTTTTCAGAAGTCCTTATTGAAAACACATGAGAAGTTGTTATCTTATAACTTTTATAAGATATATATCAACAAATGGAAAAGAAGTATGGACTTAAACTAACATAAGTGTATTAAGGGTGTGAACAGAAGAGTTTGTTTCATAGTAATGAGAACAAGTAAAGATGGAGGGATTATTTTGAAAATAGCATAGCATGGATTGTAGTGATCTATTGAACTTTATTAAAGACATGAAAGGAAACTATGCTAGCAGGATCTGGGTTTTGAAATGAGGAGGTTATGGAGGTGAAATGACGTAAGAATTGATCCAGCTGGATCCTATTGAGATGGACGTCTTTAGGTTTTTAGCTAATGAAATTGACTAATACAATTTTAAAGAGCAAGAAGATGCTCGATGAGGGGAAATATTCAAACTTTTATTAATTGCGGAGGCATAAAATTACGGGTTATACTTTGAACTCGTGAGCCAGAAAGCATTCACGCCCTTCTTTAGAAAACAAATTAACAAAATTAAAAGTCTAACTTGCGAACAAACATGAAGATATTATAGTAGCAGAAAGTAATGTCCCAAATTAGTAATCACATAATAAAATTACAATCTACTAGTAAAAATAGAAAAAACTTGGGACCTCCCGTATCAACAACATTACTAATAGTGCCTTCTTCTTAAAGATAGAGAAAAGAAAACAAAAAAATCAGAAAGCAGTAGAAAGTAATGTCTCAAATTAGTAATTACACAATAAAATTGCAATCTACTATTAGAAATAGAAACAACCTGGGAATCTCTTGTATCAACAACATTACTAATATTTCTTTCTCCTTGAAGGTTGAGAAACGAAAAGAAAACAAAAAAACCGGTGAAAGTCTACAAAATATGCGTAAAACACTGAGGCCAATAATAAGAAGTCTGGATTAGTCAAGATAAACAAGCGCACAACTAACCCGTTCTTGGGCACCTTGAGGCGTAAGCTCAGTAAATCGAGTTGTAAAACTTTAAAATGGCATTCAAGATGTGATCTGTAAGATTTGTGGTGTTTCATGAAAGCCTTAAATGAGGCATACACGTCAAACAACTTTTTTGACAATGGAGGAAGACATGGGTGTTCAATGTGTTATGGATGCTCTTCAATGAGAAGTCCAGTTCTAAGCAGTCCATTTTAAGAAAGCAACCTTTATGGATCTCCAATCTAACTTCTTTTAAGGACAGTTACATAGAATTTATTAAATTATTGGTTTATCTAGCATGTAATATCCTGTGAAAGCACTTCTTGCAGAGTCCATTAATGTGAACTTTTTATGCAAGAAAGTGGACCAAGCACGTACTAAATTACTAGCTAAATATCTAATTTTTCCATTGCCAAGTTCATATTTTGAGGCCTACATTTTTCTTAATTCAGATTATTATGTTTTATTTCTCCCTTTAATCTTGAGGATGCACCCATTGTGTTTTTGAAGCTGGTGAAAGTGATTTACATTTTCTTTTTATGGGTGAAGAATCAATCACAAGAACCTGTGAGCGGTAATGGCAGCCATCTAATAAATAATTCTGTCAGTGGCGGGATCTCTGAGCTTGAACAATTTTTAAAGCAGAAGACCTTCACTAGGTAAGCTTCTGCAATCATTTTTCAGTATCAAACATGCTTCTTGTGTAGTTTTTCCTTTTGCAGGTTTGCACTAGTATAAAGTTTATATTCAGAGCTAAATGCTCTGAACTATTTACACTTTCGCCAGTCGTCTGCCATATAGGAGTTCATCCATTAATCTTCTATGGTGGAAATTGATGAATAGCTGGATATCTTGTTACTACACCCTTGTGGAAGCCAACTAACTTAGTTTTGGCTGTATTTGTCGACTTATTGGGTTTCCTTATCCTTGCACCCACTGCAGGCTTTTCAAAACAAGCTTGCTTGCCTAAATGCTAGTGGGCATCACTTTGAGCTTGCATGTGCATGGAATTCTCTTGTATATGAGATGAAGCACAATTCTTTGATTTCTCCCTTTTTAGTGCCATTAATAATTCATATACCATGGACACCTCTATATGTCAAATTAATTTGGAAAAAAGATGTTATTCACCCTCCTTGGGTATTCAAATGTTACTGGTGAAGACTTATTTTCTTTGTACAGTCATAAATTAATCGTGCATTTGTTATTTGTTGAATTTCATTTATGTTATGCAACTTTGTCCAAAGACCTGATAATTTTTGCAAGTTCACAATTGATGTTTCGAATTTGCATTTCTTTTAGGAATCGACTTGGTTTCCCAACTACTTTGCAACGTGACCTATTATGTATTGACAACCTCTCTATTTACATATAATTCAATTATTATATAGATGTGTCTAGGCACTTGGTTATTTCATAATGTCCTAAAAATGTGCGCATCATTGGGCTCGAGGTACTAAAGTGAAACTTGTTGGTGTAGACCTGAGATTGAACATTTGACGGAGCTATTGCATTCAAAAGCTGTAGAAGTTCCGGTTAGTGATGATGGAAAAATGACAGATGCGTTAGCAAAGCTGCTGACGGATGTTGAAAGGCATCAACAATATTCAAGTGCTCCATTGGAAAAAAATAAAATCGAGGACGATAGATCTCATGGAGTCATTTCAACACCTATTATGAGTTCAAAAGTATGCTGAAATGCTCTATTATTGATAAGTAAAGCATTTAGATATCCAAATATAATTTTATCATTGGTCGATATACATCTGATGATTTCTTGTAGTATTCTTGTCTCTTTAAGGTAACAGAACGAGTTTTGTTTGATATTTATTCAATAGAAATGTGTCTAGGTCCTTGAGGATGAGATTGCTTCTCCCGCTGAACTTGCAAAAGCTTACATGGGCAGTAGACCTTCAAAATTATCGCCTTCAATGTTGGGGATGCGGAATCAAGCTGTTACGGAAGGCTCAGGGTTGCTAAATAATGTACTATTTGCACCGAAACCACCTATCACGTCATTCACAATGAAGAATGGCGATAATCCTCAGGTTCTCGAATATGGATCTATAACCCCAAGATCTCGAGGCAGATCAGCAATATACAACATGGCTCGTACACCATATTCCAGAGTTTATCCAACTGACACACAGAAGGTTCATTTACGGTGTTTTCATCTATGTACAGTATATACACCTGTATTTTCTGTCTAGTTTTCTCTGATGCTTGGTTATTTTCCAGAGAACTGGATCTGTTAATAATGGTTATGGTGGGCCGTCGTCATCATCATCTCCGTTTGCATTGGAGCATTATGGACGATTTGGGCCTAACAAATTGGTATATAGTAATGATTTAGTAGTTTTAGATCATGCATTTTTATCTCGCAAGTTATCTTCCATTTTTCATTTCTTTTAAATTCTACATATTTTTCCATCTTTTTATTTTTTATTTCAGGCTCTAAAACGCAGGAGTTCAATATTAGATGATGTTCTCGGTTCTGTTGGTCCCATTCGGAGAATCAGACAGAAACCCAGTCTTTTATCTCGTAGAAGTCCTCTTTCTGCTCATGGAGTGGAGATTGGTTCTGATGCTGCACAAATATCTTTGAAGCAGAAACTTCCATTAGAAGATGAAACAAGGCATAAGGTCTCAAAAACTATTGGAGAAAATGAGGATAACTTCACTCCAAGTACCAGTTATACTCCTGTCCCTTCTAAGTCTAGCGAGGTTGCTGCTAGAATATTTCAGCATCTTGAAAAGTTGACCCCAAAGGAAAAATCATCAGAATCCAAGCTAGCTGCTGCTAGGGAGAAATTACCTTCGAAAATGAAACCAATCAAGCTCCAGGATGGCCATAAGTTGGAGGGTTGGACCATAGCCACTTCGCCTTATGCTCATGATTCTACTTCACAAAAGCAAGGGGAAGTAGAAGAAAATGGCCCAAAAGAGTCTGCTGGTCCATGTGAGATGTTGACGCCCGCAGTGAATATTGATACCTCAGTATCAATAAACACTTTTAGACCTATGGTTGAAACTACTGATTCTGCCCTTAAGACTTTTGCATCTCAACCTCCACAAAAGCGGCGATCCTCTGAAACGAGTGCACACGAGGTAGGTATTGTTTCCTTCTCATGTAGTGTATATGTTTAAGAATGATTGCTTACAGGCTAGACTTACCTGATTTTGATCTGTTATGAGTTTAGTTTATTCGGTAGTTTACATCTGTATATTTGGGCTTCAAGTGTAGTTGGTGATTGTTGAGTACTCTTATCTCTGTTACTGGCCCTCTGAGAATAGATTGATTTGCTGTAATGAAAATCTAGTTTATTCTGTACTTAAAATTTCAATTTTTCCTCCTTATAGAGCTTGTGTCTATATTAAATTTTTTGTCTTGTGTAGGAGTTTTTGGAGCAGGACAACAATAGACACGAGCGTGCACCGAAACCGTTAGGTAATAGGAGAGGAACAGTGGAGATAGCTCTCATTGGCAGAAAGACTTCACCTGCTGAACTAAAATTGGACAAAACCACTATTCAGTTGGAACTGAAGTCACCTTCAGGTCCTTTATCTAGCAAAAGCAACGATATGGAAAGTTCTGGGGTATTCATTGTTGAAAATGAAAGCGCCCTCTTTGGCTCCACGGCTTCCCAGGCACCAAGCACATCCTTCCAATCAACCTTACTTCCTCAATCAGTCTTCAATTTTGACAAACCAAAAGAAGTGAACAATTCTACCCCCTCCTTTAGTTTTAGCTCTAAAGTTGATGATACATCCCCCTCATTTTTGATTTCATCCTCGCCTTCTGAGTTATCAAACAGAAAACTGTTTACTTGGGCGGGATCTAAACCAGAAAGCTCAAGCAGGTTAGTCACCATAGTGAGTAATGTAGCTAACTGCTGTTGAGCAACTAAGTAGTTTTTCTTTCTTTCTGGTTCCCCATGACTTTGTGCTCATTTTTGATAAGTCGTTTGAAAACTTTAATTATATTTCTTGGTGTTTTTCTTTTCTTCTTTTTTTTTTCCTTCAATTTGTCAATGTCAAACCTGTGAGACAAGTTTCAGTACTCCTAAGCCTACATAAGTATTTTGTGTTGACATGTTCTGATTTTGTGCCCTGTTAAGAATTTAAATTACATTTTCCGAGTTTACCCAAACAACTCTTGAATTACACCCTTGAAAGTGCAAAAATCCATTCAAATAACCAAACACTTAGGTTTGCCATGAAAATTATATTCATATTTTAAAGAAATTAAATAAGGTAATTCTGAATTACCGCTGATTGATAGGATCCCCTAGAAATTGAAAGTACAATTCCAAGCATTCGAGAGGCTGGATCTCTCCTAATAAACTCATCCGACTACTCAATATTTGCATGCCCCCAAATGAAACATTGCCCCCCCATTTGAGTAACAACCTATACAACTTATTGTATTAATCCCCACAATACCCCTGCACAATTGACAGGGAGCTAATTATTAATTTGGGGTTCTATCAATACCCTCCACTTGAAATTCACCTTGTCCTCAAGGTGAAAATCAAGGCCAATTTCCAAAATTCCTTACGATCGAATTATTTCCTTTGCCATGTTCTTCACGACTCGAGCAGAAAATGGATATTTCAACCCAAAAAAGTCTTTGGACCCATTAACTACGAGTAGTATCTTGTCCATGAAAATCCCATAACCGGTCGCACCTTCTCCCGGGTTTTCCAAAAATTGAACCTAGCCAATTGGAACACAATGAGGGGTAGTACCATAATTGATCGACAAAATTTTGACCGAATGATTTTCCTATTGGAATTTCTTACATTATATAGGAATAATATCAATCTAAATATAGTAGATGTATTATCAATTTAAATATGGTAAACACAATTATATACATAATTATGTTGAGTCATAATCTTCGTCAATCTCCGTTCTCTGTTGGCAATCTCTTTTGATATCATTGACATCCCCCTCAAATTGGTAATCTCTTTTGATTTTGATTTCTTTTGATCTCTTCGTCAAATTTGCAATCATGAACTGACGATGTTAACAATGCTTGTGCCCACGAAGAAAAGACTTAAATCACAGCAACCATCTACGAAAAATAGTGACGATGAGAGACCCAAGAACAACAAATAGTACAAAAACAGTCAAGAACCACTCCAAACCACTCCAAGAACACTACAAAGCCACTCCAGAGAGCTCACACCTCAAGAAGAATTTTCAAAAGACATTCACAAACTGTGCCGACCACACACAATGAGCTTTATCAGTTGGGAGAACTTAGTCGAACACATTTCCAAAGATACTCCAGAGAACTCACACTCCTCAAGAAGAATTTCCAGGAGAAATTCACAAAATGTGCCGACACACACGGTGAGCTCTATCTGTCGGGAGAACTTAGTTGAACACATAATTCGTGTTCCAACAAAAGCTCCAACGGCTAATGCACCGGCAAAAAATCCAATAATATATCGCTGGCCAAGATGCTGCAGTTGAAAGAAATTCCACTAAATAGCCTACACCAAAATCTAAAAGTTGATTCTACTCAATGCACCAAAGAGTCGCATGTTGACAAAAATTACGTCTATCGTTGACCACCACAAAACACACACCACAAGAGTTACACGTTAAAAAAAAAATCAATCAACCGTGGACAACCACAAGAAACCCACACCTGAGAGGCTGAGTTATGATAAAAGAAAACTGGGGATTCAGTAAAAGTCTACCAGACTCTGATACTGTGACAAACTTTTGACTGAATGATTTTCCTATTGGAATTTTTTACATTATATAGGAATAATATCAATCTAAATATAGTATATGTATTATCAACCTAAACATGGTAAATACAATTATATACATAATTATGTTAAACTATAATCTTCATCAATTTTCGCGATCTTTGTCAATCTCTGTTATCTCTGTTGGCGATCTCTTTTGATCTCATTGACATGATCAGCACTGTGACCTCCACCTCTTGTGCAATTTGCCCTTTTATGATCTTTTGCGCCATTAATCCAAAAACCGCATTAATAAAAAACCCAACTTAGTGCCAACCTTCTCGTTGTTGTCGGTGTAAAATTTCTTCCCTTTTTATTTGCAGTTCCGCATCTGTAAAGCTTTTGAACGGAGGAACCCTTTTCACTGTCGGCTGCACCACCGCAATCGAAGCAGATTTCCGAGTGTTCGTAGTGTTTTGAGGGGCTTGGTACGCTGTCACGGAAGAGAAGTAATGAGGGCTGGAATTATTAGTTGGGCTAGAAGTGTTGGAGATAACATTTGGGTTGTAAATATTGTTTTTAATTCCATATGGGCTCGAATTAGGCTAAGCCCTTTTTAAAGACTCTTTTCGGTCGTCAACCATTTTGGCTAAATTCATAATTTGGCCCAAACCATGTGATTTAAGCCTTCTGACTTCAGTTCCACCCAACTATTTCAGCCCACTGTCGCCATTCACTTCCGAACCCAAATTACCAAATCTCAGATTTCCTGTATCGGCGTATTCCTCACGTCGGGTGATGGTGGTTTCAGCCAAAATGACTTCCACTCCTTTCTCCTTTCTCTCCCTTTGCGACACCACCACAGATTTCTTCTCCTCCTTCAGTGATGACAATTGTTTCTCAGTCTCCTCGTTTTCTGTCTTCCAGTTCAACACATCCCCATGCTTTCGGGCTGAAACTTCACCAACAGAGACCTGACTCGTTCGAAATCGTTCCAACATTAATTTCTTCAATTCTCCCTAAGTTTGCACGGGTCGATGATGATCTAGCCATTGGAACCATTCGCAAGCTTCACCATCCAAACATGCCGTGGCGGCTTTGACGCCAGATGTATGGGAGAATTATAAGAGAAGGGGAAAGGGGAGAGAATAAGAGAAAGGAGGGAAAAAGGAAGAGAAGAAGAGGGAGAAAGGAGGGGAAATTAGGGAAGAAATTCAATTTATTTCATAATCAAAGGTTGTCTTTATTACATTGCATAACCCTCTTATATAGGGTTTCATAAAATTATAACTAAGTAAAGAAATGCTATAAAAGTTTTTATATCATAATCTAATCATGTTTCCTAAAATACGAATAAAAATTTGAAAACTAAATAATTAAATATCTCCTATGATATTGCATCATTTCTCCCTGGCCGAGAGAACTCGACTTGGCGAGGTAGACTCGAACTTCATAGCCCAATGAGGTATATCTTTTATCTTGACCAGTTGCATGGATTGAACATTGGACAACATCTGTTTGAGCACATACCAAGGGGGATGATCTTTCTTATGTACCAAATATCGAAATTGAACACGTGACATCAACTGAACGGGCAAAGTATCGCCAAAATTATAATCTGCAAAAACAAATGATTGCAATACTGATGGCTCGACTGTGCCCCGATAAGGAAACAATTCTGCTATGTTGAAAACAAAACCTTCATTTAAGCGCCAAGGCCAGTCAAATAAATTCTGTTCAAGTAAATAATCCAGTTGTTTCGTTACATGTGTTGGAAATCGTGACAAAGAAACATGCAATAAGGCATAAAAAAATCATGAAAGTATCTATGCCCAAGAAGCGCGTTAAATGCAAGCTCATAAATTTAATGAATGAAAACAATTTGACTTTTGAACTTCGCATGAAAATCGACAAAGTAATGAGCTAGAGTAATGTGACGGTAATTAGTAGGCAAAAACCGAATGTTGATAGAAAAAGTTAGTGATCGAACATTGACCTTGGAACACATATCAATGAAGGGAGTACCATATGGAGGGGCAGTCATATCAAAGGCAATGTTAGAATTACAAAGGATTAGGCAGGAACGACTTCGACATGAGATTGACGACATGTAGACTGTATGACTTAGGCGGTAACACTATAAATAATTCATCATCCTCGCTGTCAAAACACTCAATTGGTTCAACAATAAAAACCTCATTATCTTCTTCAAGAGAAACACAACTAGACTCGGGAGGTGACTGTTTGGATTGGGGTGATATACCTAGCTTATGACAGGCTTGATGAAGATGGAAGGATATGTTCCATAAGTTGGCTTGTCGGTAAGCTTCATCTAAGGATCGAGGTGCAGGAATGTCATGACGTACGATTTCAGGATTCAAATCCTTGATAAACCTAGCCGCTGTGATGTGGGGAACTTCATAAATATCACAGCTGTGCAATAACTTTTCGAAATGTGCTAGATATTCCCTAACAGTGGATGCACCTTGTTTACAGTTTAAAAAGAATTGGTCTAGCAATTGAGATCGATAGTACACAGGAGCATATTTGTTACTTAATATTCATTTCATTTCATCCTACGAAGTGACAGGACGTTGACCTAGGATATCAATGTTATGCAAGAAGGAATTCCAATAACACGTAGCAGGTTCGACGAGTGCCAAATTATCATGATTAAAAAGATGCAAGTCACATAAGTTATGAAAGTCAAAGAATTTTTCAAGAGAATCAAGCCAATTAAGAAATGAGTCGGGTCCAGTGAGACCATCAAAGTCACATAGTTGGAATGCAACATGCCTAGGAGGAGAATGTGTGTTTTTGACAAAGGTACTAGATGGGGGATAAGTGCACGGAGAAGTGCAAATTGATGGTACATGATCGTGGTAGTGACCTAAGGATGTGTTGTCGGCGTAAGTGTTGTTACATGAAGTGTATGTGATGTACGATGACATTTTATTATTTTGATTTTTGTGTTTTTTTGTCATTTTTTTTGTATGGAGTTTGACGGCCATAAACACCGAAATAGAAAGTAAAGCTTTCAAATAACAAATTGGTATACCTCACGAGATGCAAATTGAGCCATTAGTGGTGCAAGCTAGATTCCAGTCCCAAATTCTATTAATACTGCCAGATTATCTGCTGAATAAATTGCTTCCCAAATGCTTTCCCTTTGTTTTTTCACCAACTCCAGTTAGTGGCGCTGAGTTGCAATGTGAAAACTGGAGCTGTTGACTTGACTATAAGCTGCCAAGTTCCTGCAGGTACCTTGGTGTAAGCATCTGAATCCCAAACGGCTGCTTTGGATTCAAACCATAAGAAAAATCCACTGTGTTCAGAGGAAATGGTTGTGGTGGGTGTTGAATGTTGGATCGTGATATTGAGGTTTTACGGTGACAATTTCGAGCGGGCCGCTGCGGAGTGATATGTAGATGTTGGGAAACTGATTTGTGTGGGCTAGTGGAGCCCATGATGCGGAAGAAATGGCAGGTGGTTGATAATGGGTTGGGTTGATTT
>CAIGRT010113490.1:0-11890 GCA_903798405.1 Fraxinus platypoda | reverse complement strand
AAAATGTGTTTTTGAATAGTGATTGATGAAAGAATGTGTGGTTAAAAAGTAAGGAGAATTTTTAGGTTTATGTGTAATATTATTTTATTGATAGAATGTGTGGTTGAAATGAAGAAAGAGAAAAAAAATGAGAATGAGAAAAAAATGGGTGCCAAACGGGGGCTATATTTTATTTTTAGGTTTTTATGCAATGACCCGCCGGTTGAACCACCGGGTCACCTGTTTAACCACTAACCCATTGACCCGCTGTATTGTCCGGGTCGAGTCTGACAACTATGCATCAAATACTTTGTTCTTGAATTTTTAATGATTCAAATTTGACCCAAGAGTGCAGATTTACTTTTAAAAAAATTCCTTCGTGTTATTTTGCTCATCATTTTCATCCATTTGATTTCGAATGGTCATTTTATGAATATTCTGCTCATCGCAAGAAAATGCATAATTATGTTTAAACAATTTATAATGTATTTGGTACAAACATTCAATTCAAGTAATCGAAAGGAAAAACATATAACCAATATTCAAATTATAATCAATCAAATAAACAAAATTCGTTAAATATAAGTCAAATTGGACATAATCATTTCAAACACATTCTATATACACAATTTGATAGAAGAAAATGCAAATTTAGGTTTTAATTAGTTGAAATTTTGATTCGGAAGTGAAGATTTGTAGTAGATGTAATAGTTTGTTGAGAAATTATAGAGAAAGTTTAAAAAATTAGAAGGGTTAAAATTTTTGTAAAATATGTGATGGAGAGAGTCGCGAGAGAGCAAGAGAAAAGAGAAAAAGTTCAAATTCATTGTGTTTTTGCCCCTATTTGGTGAGAATTAAAACCAGATTTTTAGTAAATTTTGATAAAAGTTGAAATGTTGTGGATTTCATGAAGTATTTTATTAAAATTAATTGTTAGTTTTGATTTAAATTAAAATTTAGATTTCAGTCCATAACAAACTGAACTTTATCAAAAAAGAAAAAAAATCCCAAAGTTAGGGGGTCACGTGACCCCCCGTGTCCGCCCCTGGTTGTGAATCCCCATATAATTTCAAAATCAGTTAAAACATTTTGAGTGATCAAGAAGACTTGGGATCGATAAATTCAAACCAAATAATAGTCCAACAGGATGAGAAATGTTTATTCTTTGGATAAACACTAACCACAAAAATAGTGGAGAGTTATTAATCTTATTTTATTATAAATGTGAATCAATGTGTGTTGAATGCTCATCGCCCATGGTCGTCATTCAATTAAGTTATAAACAATCTTTTATTCATTTTAAAGCTCTTTTTTTATGTTTTCTTCTTGGTATCAGAATCATTATGAGCACTTGGCACATCACAATTCTTCTCTTCCACCATCATTTCACTATTTGTAAATGCTGACAACTGCTTTACACTCATCTCACATTAATTCTCATCCACCAAATACATCACACCAAAATTTCACCAATGAAGACCCTACCCCCACCAAACATGTCACACCAAATCCAAACAATACCACAAAAACAAAATTTCACACCAAAATTAACAAATGAGTTTATTGCATAGCGAAAGTCCAATCATATACTTCATGGGTGGATCATTGGAACACTCTGAAGAAACCCTCGAACTCGTCATTGGCTTAGACATAACCCATGTAGTATAGGAAGCACTTAAAATGCATATATACAAGATTCGCAAAGAAATGTGAATTCACGCTACAACAATAGGTGACATCTTTTCAAGGATGAAGATAAAAATTTCGATCAAAACTATGCGTTCAGCCTCGACACAGTTTGCAAGAGGATGTTAGCAACATCATACGACTTGGCAACAGAAATGATGAGGATCAAATGAGCAATAAGGAGACCAGAAAATCTTGGAGTGATAAGGTTGTGAATCCACACGTAATTTCATAATCGGTTGAAAGATTTTGAGTAATCAAGAAGACTTGGGATCAATAAATTCAAACCAAAGGATAATCCAACCAGATGAGAAGATCTTGCATGAATTAGTAGCACACTCTTGAAAAGTAATGTATTATATCAAATTTAAATCTAGGTGCATTGATAGAATTAGTTAACTAACAGAGTCGTGTAGAAATGCAGAGTTTTTAGTTTATTATTTCATAGTTAAATCTATTCTTTGGATAAACACTAACTACAGAAATAGTGGAGAGTTGTTAATCTTATTTATTATAAATAGGAATTAGTGTATGCTAGATGCTCATAGCCTGTGGTCATTATTCAATAAAGTTATAAACAATCTTTAATTCATTTTAAATCTCTTTTTTATATTTTCTTCTTGGTATTGGAGCCATTATGAGCACTCGGCACACCACAACTCTTCTCTTCCACGATCATTTCACTATTCGTAAATGTTGACAACTGTTTTACACTCATCTCACATTAATTCTCGTCCACCAAATATATCGCACCAAAATTTCACAGTGAAGACCCTACCGCCACAAAATATGTCGCACCAAATCAAAACAATACCACAAAATCAAAAAATTTCACTCCATTGACAATTAAGTTCATTGCATGGCAAAAGTCTGATCATATCCTTCATGGTAGATCATTGAAACACTTTGAAGAAACCCTCAGACTCGTTATTGGCTTAGACACAACCCATGTAGTATAGGAAGCACTTAAAATGCATATACACAAGTTTTGCAAAAAATGTGAATTCACGCTACGGCAATAGGTGACATATCTTCGCAAGGATGAAGATAAAATTTCGAACCAAACTGTGTCTTCAGCTTTAGCACAGTTTGTGGGAGAATTTTAGCAACATCATATGACTTAACTACAGAAATGATGATCAAATGAGTGATAAAGAGACTAGAAAATCTTGGAGTCATAAGGTTTTGCATCCATACATAATTTTAAAATCAATTGAAATATTTTGAGTAATCAAGAAGACTTGGAATCAATAAATTCAAACCAAATGATAGTCCAATAGGATGAGAAGATCTTACATGAACTAACAGTACAACCACGAAAAATAATGTATTAAATCAAATTTTAAGTCCAAGTGCATCGATAGAATTAGTCAATTAATAGAGTCCTACAGAAATGCAGATTTGTTAGTTTATTATTTATAATTATATCTATTCTTTGGATAAACACCAACCACAAAAATAGTGGAGAGTTGTTAGTCTTAGTTTATATATATAGGAATCAATTTGTGCTAGATGCTCATGGTCTATGGTCATCATTCAATAAAGTTATAAAAGTCCTTTATTTATTTTATAGCTCTTTTTCATATTTCCTTATGTCGGTACAAATTTCCAAAATAGATAATGTTTTCTTGTGATCTTCGCACGTCCCATGTTTTTCTTTTTTCCTTAATTAAGATAAAAGTAATGTTTGTTATATTAAAAAAAGATTGTTGGAAATATAATTCAGATTGGGAAAATGATAGTGATGTGGTGCTTTTAACATTGATATACTGTATTTAGTTTTTTAGAAGTTGTAACTTGCTTAATAAATGGCTCTATCATTTACTTTGATACTTTAAAGTTGATTCAATCTTCTACATTAATGCATGTAAATGAAAATCAATCTCTTGTCAATTCTACAGATAAATAGCTGCTTTACATTTGCAGCTAAACAAGATTTTCTGGAGAATGACATTCGTGTGAAGCCGGATCTTGATGCTCTCGGTGCTCTTGGTGATGCCGGGTGGTATTGCATCCGGTCAATTTTGTGGGCTTCCAATTTCGAGCTTCCGAAAACAGTACTTGCATTGCGTGATCCTGTTTTCAACAAGGCAGGAGTTATTCTAGCATGCAGTGCTTCTTTGTATTGGGAAGATGGGAAAATAGCAACCTTCCACTGCTCTTTCTTGGCCAACTTGACAATGGATGTAACCGTTGTTGGAACAAATGGCACTTTGCATCTGCATGACTTCGTTATTCCATTTGAAGAGAAAAAGGCGTCATTTTCTGTTGCTACGAAATCAGGTTTCACCGAGCTTGTGACTGGGTGGGAACCTAAGCCGAGTGAGCACCATGTGACGACAGACCTCCCTCAAGAAGCCCTAATGGTGAAGGAGTTTTCTAGACTGGTTGGAAGCATCAAATTTGATGGTTCTAAACCTGAGATTAAGTGGCCAACCCTGAGCAGGAAGACACAACAGGTTTTGGATGCTGTTAAGCTGTCAATTGAGAAAGGTTTTGAAACTGTCGAGATCTAGACTCATAATGTTGCCCGGTCGGCCTTTTCCCTGCATAGGATTTGTGCTTGTCTTATTTGAAATTAGATTGTTGCCTTTTTTATTGTGTGATTAATGTTCAATCATAGTGTCTTGTAGAACAGCTGTTTTTGTTTCCAGGTTGAGTTCCTGGTTTTTCTGGTTGGAATAAAAGTTACACTGTGATTGTGAATATGCATGTTCCTTTCTGGAAATATATCTACGTATTTTCCGTCAATTATCTAGATAATATAATTAGCAATCTTCATTAGAAGTACCAAGAAACGGAATGGTGATCTGAAATGTTAAAACTTTTATTTGTCTTGCATCAAAGATGGTTTTTGAGTATAGTTCATTGTTGTCGGTCAAGGTCATAGATAATTGCTATTAGAATATATGGTTTCCAATTCCTAGTATTTATATTTTTTAATGGCATTAATTATTTTGTAGAACTAGACTCACTCGTGAAATAAATCATCACACTTGTGGTGCAACCAAGTGAATCAATATATTCCTTTCCACGATATTGGATGCTTTGTCCTTGCCTTTTTGTGCATATTTATTGTTTATCAGTTTTGTAGTATGAATTTACTCATCATTGTTATTTGTTTGCTATTATATTTACTTATCCAATTGTTTCCCTAAAAATCATGAATTTGTTTTCATGTTCTGCAATATCTCCACATTGAATTACTTCTCTTATATTATTGGTTGCTCTAAAAGCAAAGGGATATTAATTTTTATGTAGCAATGCTTCAAACAGCTTATTCATCCTTGTGGTATGCTTCTAGCCTTTTATATCACATCACAGTCGCGTGCTTAGAATGTGTCTCCTTTCGTACTCTTCTCTAATTATTTGATTGCATTTGGAATATTGAAAGATTTCAAATTTTTGAGTTTGATTGGACTCTACAAAAGATGGCATTCTTTTGAAGCCATATTTTGATGCACTTGATCACTTGGCACAGAATTGCCTGAAGATTATCTCCTATAATTATAATTGTGGACTTTGTAAAGAATTTTTGTTTCATGCAATTCTGTTTTCAACAAAAATGGGTTGCT
The DNA here is from genome assembly GCA_903798405.1 of Fraxinus platypoda. Classification (NCBI taxonomy): domain Eukaryota; kingdom Viridiplantae; phylum Streptophyta; class Magnoliopsida; order Lamiales; family Oleaceae; genus Fraxinus; species Fraxinus platypoda. The sequence continues at coordinate 6,650 of CAIGRT010113490.1, read as the reverse complement.
TGTCTCTCTTCTATTATGAAAATAGGATGTCTCTGTTATTATATTGCCTTTTGTTCTCAAATTTGAGCACCAATTGCACTGTACTTAAGATGTGTTTGTAGCTTTTTGAATTCATTATTTTGAAAAATCTAACCCATAAACTTGCAGCCATAGGAGAGCCCCTCTCGAATAGGGATCAGATTTTGTATTGCAGTTAATTTTAAAGCTCGATGATTTGAAATTTATTGATGCAATGTATGGCAGCATGGAATTATGGGCCCTTTTAATTTTCGAAAGGTCAATTCATATTGGCTCTAATCATTTCCTGTTGCAATTATGAGGCTTCAGTTTCGTGCCGCTAAGTGCAGCATGACTTCTTTTGAAATGTTGCTTGTCTAAGAGACAAATACTTCGTGAATGTGAGCAAATGTGTTAAGGTTCCCATGTCATTCTTAATTATTTTGGTTTAGAATTTGTTGAATTTATGTTGTTATTTTATCTTTTTCTCGAGATGGCTTTCATGCCCTGGTTCAAAGTTTGTGTTCTGAAAGTTTGCATTACATCTTGAACATGTTTTCTTTGTTCTGACAATTTACATTGTACCTGCAAAAGATTGAACTTGTAATGGAATTCTCGTGTGTGCCGGAATTTTGACTAAACCAGCAGGTACATTCAAAATTTATCGTCTGTCTCACCCAATGCAATAGTTGTACTTTTAAGCATCAGCTGTGTAATGCTGTGTTTGGGTTTTGACATTAGTGCAGTGCTCTTTCATTTGCCTCATTAGTGTAGTGTTCTATACAATTTGCACAGATGCACATAATGAAGTATGTTGGATCAATTGCACAGACGCACATAATTGGATATTGCTGTTGGAAGTATTGTTGTTGCACAGGCATTTTTGCCTCTAAAATCGCAAGGCAAGTAGAAATTAAGTAAATATTTGGTACATTTTGACCTTGTTACTTGATTATAATATTTACATATTGTTTGTCATTTTATTGTTGATTTTTAAGTCAACAGATTTAGTTCCCTAAAACTCTTATGAATGAAAAATATTTGAATGCATTCTACGACTTGAGAGCCCAATTTCTAAAATTCTCAGCCTCGAAAATCTCAGTTATGGCCTTCACTTTTTGTGATCTCTAATTCAACAACAATTAAACCGTTTAATTCATTCTGATTTGATTCAATAATCGGTGCAAGATTTTTTTTTATTTTTATTTTTTTTGTTGATGATCACATTTCACTTGGCTGTATTTCATCAAAACAAAAGATGAGACGCTACCAACATTCTTCACATTTAAAAACATGATAAAGATACAAAAATAAAATTTCTAATAAAGAACAAATGATTGAGCATAGAATTTCTCGGTGAGGGTAATAGCCCCCCAAGTATTCTAGAAAAAAGTTTTATTTTTATTTTCCAAAAAAATAAAATCCTTAGTAATCCTTAGATTGTTATAGCACCACTGGGATTTCAAAATTTTCTTCTTTTTTGACTTGTCTATTTATGTTTACTAGATTGGAGTTATAGCGCAAGTAGTGATGCTAAAAGCATTATTCGTTTTTAAACGGAAGCTTTATATGAAATGAAAACATGCATGCTACGTAATATTTTTTATTAAGGCTTAAATATTCTACAATATGATCTACGATGTACGCACCAACAATCTTAAAATCTTCAACTTTTCCAATAATTTCTCCATATGAGTCGTATATAAAGTAGACCTTACACTATTCAAAACTTAATCTCAGCCATATATTTTTTCCACTTTTCAATGCAACTTGATAAGTGTAGTTTTTATACTTATTCGTAGCGCTAAATTATGATATTTTATTGTCTTTTGAATAAAATTCTACCCAATGTATGTTATATTGTATTTTGTAAGTAATACTTTATGTTTAATGAAGAATTGAAGAAAGAATGCAAAATAATAGGAAATTGCAAAATTCAAAGTACAGATACTAAATTATTGGAGGCAAAGTTTGGAAATTAAAGTTCATACTTTGAAAAGTGAAAGACTTGCTTTGGAGAAAATAATACATTAAATGAGTCTCAATTGGACTTTTATTGGATGAATTAAAAGAGAAGATTTTGAAGCTGGTTATGACATATATACCTACAGAAAGGGCAGCCATAGGGGGGAGAGCCGGCAGCCATTTGAAAGGAAAAAAAAAAAAAAAGAGAGAGAGGACCGGCAGTTTTTGAGAGAAATATTGAAAATTGAGGCTGGAATTGGAGAACACGAAGAGAGCCGGTAGCCATTATTGAAATTGATTTTATTCAGCATAGTGGGCAGCTTCTGTTGAAACAAAGGAAAAGGCTGCAATAGTTATTAATAAATACACACAACACATGGGAGGAGGTGGAGAAAAGGTGCAGCAAATTAGATACACACCCAAAGGAGAGGCGGCTTTTGATTTAATAATACACACATTCATTCACGCATTGGAAGAATCCGGCAGAAAGTGGTTGAATTGATTAACATCAATATATATTCACGCGTGGCCGGCAGCAAGGTGGAGAACACAGGGCTGAAATTAATTATAAAGGAGACGGCGAGAAGCTTCACGTTTCGTCAATTTTTTATGATGTCGTTTTACTTTTGCATGTTTAATTTCAACATTATGAGTGGTTAAATACTTTTATTGTTAGGATTGATGATATAGCTTAAAATTTTTTATTATATGTTTAATTTCAATGATTTTCAAGCCATTTTAATACTCATTAATTAATTATTTTGTGTTTAATATTATTATTTGTTTGCGCAACAATTAATTGATTCAGAGATAATACTGAGATCGAGAGGTGATGTATAATTCTAGCTCGTGCAATAATTAACATAGACATTATAAGAGACCGAGAAATAATTATAAGATGTGCGATCTTTGTTGAATTCCTATAGATAATTGCGTTCGTATGTGTTTGAATTTATATAGGGATATAATAAGTTCGGACATATAAATAGGATTAGTGTTGCTCGAGAGAGATCACTAAGAGCATGTTTGTCTAAGCTTAAAATCCAATTTAAATTAAAAATATGGTCGTCATTGGGTTCCACTCGTCTAATAAAAGTCAACAATAACCGCTAGTTTTTCAATTTTAATTCGATTTTAATCTCTACCGAACACGTCCTAAATACACTAGGTTAATTCGATCGTTAACATGTATGAAAAATGGTTGAATGAATTGGAATTAAATGTAATGTAAATAACCTAAGTGAAATCGAAAATCCTAACTATCCAATCACATAATCTTTTCTACAGTTTTAATTTGAGTTTGTTATTTTATATATTAGAATTTCGCTTAGAAAACAAAACTTGATTTAATAATTAGTTACTATTTTAATTTAAATTGAAGTTAAGTTAGTTTAAAAATATATTGTAGATAGTAGTTTCTGTGGGACGATATTCGAATTTAATAAATTCACTTTATTACTTGTCACGATCCGTACATTTTCGGAATTTCACGAACACAACTCTTAGTTCTTGACATTTAGCTGATGGGATGGTCTTTGTAAGGATATCTAGAATTTGCTCTTCGGACTTGCAATAAGTGAGTTGAACTTCTTAATTTTTAGTTGTTTTTCTAATAAAGTGATACTTGATTGCAATGTGTCTTATCCGACGACTATGAAGGCATGATATTTGTCATGGAAATGGCTGATTTGTACACGAAACAATTTCATTGGGAAGATATTGCTTGAATAGTGAAAATTGGACGATTTTTTTCTTCAACTACAAACATGAACGGTAATGTGTTTTGGAGTTGGGGTATTCATTATCGGATCATTAACCAAGGTTATTTTAGTTAACCGGTGTAAAAATTGCCTATTGTAAATTCAATTTACTTTCAGGGGCATATATGCCCATTTTTCTGAAAAGGGCATGAATGCAAAACATTCATTTTTGCCCATTTTTCAAGGGAAAAATATACTCACACCACATTTTTTTAATATCTAGATTATATTTTAATTACATGAAAGGTTCATAATTTTTACACATTATCATATTTATTTCAATTTTTTTGTCACTTTCTTATTCTCAAACTAACATGAATTGTTCCTCATTATAGTTTCTCTCCAAAAATTTTTTTTTTTAATAGGGTGAAAATACTCATTTGTCCATTGTATTTTTGAAAAATAATCTTACTTGATATAATGGAGTTACATAATAATTTACACACATAATGGAGTTACAACTGATTTTTGAATAAGTAAAATACATAATACATTAAAAATGCGATTAAATATTTGATCCTCATTTTAAAGCACATTAACAATATTTTTGGACGAAAATCATGATTAAAAATAATGTATTTTGATTCATGAAATGTTAAAAATAAGAATGTGACACAGTGTGAAACAATGAATTCAAGCGAAAACCTTAAGAACACGAATTTTGGAATCCACCAAATTAGGAAAAAATTAAACTCGCGGATTTTATAAATGTAAGATAATAAAAAAATGATGAATTAACCTTTATTTATAAGAGTTTACATGAAAACCTAATTAAAATAAAATAAAATTGCAAAGAATTCGAAATAAACTATATGGTAAAAATAGCATTAAATTTTAAAAAACAATTTTCAAGTCCTAAACGAAATTGGGTGACCAAAATCTATCATATGTTACAGTATAACAGTGAGTTCTTGATTCGATTCTTGATTAATAAGATATTTTAGTTTTCCTGCTTATTGGTAAATTCCAATAGTTATTTGATGAATTCCAAATAGTTACACACTCATTCGATGAAATTCGAGCAAATACTCATTCATGTGTTACAAGCAAGATACTTTTATTATTATTCACATTTCCGTCCTGCATCAGGAAAAAAAAAGTTAAGAATATAAATGTGATAATGAATAAAAATTTATGACCTTTAACGTAATTAGAATGTCATATATTTATAAAATATGAAAGGGAATAGTTCACAAATCAAGTCTCAAGTTTTCCAAATTCAAAATTCAGGCCTTATGTTTAAAAATGCAAAAATCAGGTATTTGTTAATTAATTAAATATATTAAAATCGTAATTATATAATTCATGGTCACAAATGCATGCTCATGAGTCACAACTTTTTTTTTGTCACATATTATCAAATTAATTGTCACAGATTATTTCGAGGTCACAAATCAAAAACTTTATATATTACAATTTATTTTATTGGTCACTGATCAAAAAAATTATAAGTCTCGTTTTATTTATCAGTCACACATTTTCAAATTTGTTGGTCACGGATTATTTTTTAATCACAAATTATCGAATTTTAAAGTTACATTTTAATAGTTAGTCACAATAAACCAAATAGTTGGTCACATACACCCAAAAAACTCCACCCCGATCCCGATCCACCACCAATACTTGGTCACAAATCAATCAAATAGTTGGTCACAAACAGTATCCCACCACTTCCACCGTCGCCACCACCACAACAGCACCATAACACCACCACCAACAACGCCGTCACCACTAGTTCCAATACACTGCTAACAAAAATATCACAACAACCACTGTCATCGCCACCACAGTCACCACCAGCTGTTCGCGACCCGTTCGCACTGCCCCGTCGTTTATTGCCATCGCAAGGCCAAATTGGGGGAGACCCATGTGCTCAACGGATGCGCCAAGAAGAATAGGTACCTGAGGTGGTAGTTCGAGATCATGGGTCCCACCCTCGACGCCGGAATCATTAACAGAAAGTTGCACAGTTACCAGTTGTGTGAACGGGGCTTGTAGATTTTGATGGGGATGGTTATTTGTTAATTGGCAACCATGGTTAATGTGGTCTTGAGGAGAGGAATCGACCAGTATATTGGGCATGTCGTGAAGAGTAGCCGGCATCAGTCGGCGTTGACTACAGCTTCGTGACTTTGCCGTTCAAAGCAGCGTCGACGACACTGCTGAGAACTCTCAGCAGCCCTCGATGCCGCAGCGTCGTTGGCTGATGCAACTCCTTCATTGTCGAATGCCGACGTTCGAAGAGAGAGGGAAGGAGAGAAAAGAAAAGAGAGAAGGGAGAGATGTACAGAGAAGAGTGAAAATCGGTTGAAGAAGAGAAAATGAAGAGTGATAAATAATTAGGGTTTGGGTTGGTGGAGTTAATTTAATTTTAAGATATAAAAAAGTTTAAATTGATACCTGATTTTTGAATTATTATTTTTTATTTATCAAATCTAATTTTTGAAATGTGATATTTAAATACCTGGATTTGTGTAATTTCCACAATATGTAATGTGAATATAAAGGGCGGGGTGTGGGTTGTGTTATTTTTTACTCAATACAAACTCAACCCAACATGATCTATTTGATATAAAATCAAACCATCCAATCTAACTTAATATATGTTTAAATCCAATCCAACTCAACTCAACTCAACTCAACCTAACCTAATACAACCCAAACTGATCAAACTTGGGTCGGTTTGGGATTGGGCTTAATTCAAGTTGGATCTAGTTATCATTTTTACTTTTATATTTTTGGTTGAATTTGTCTACTTTTACAACCATTGGATTAATCAATATTAAAAGCGCATTAATTGTAGTGTATTTTTCTTGAATTTTCAATGCAACTCTTAGATGTTGACATTTGTGGAAATTGTAAGAAATGTCCACTTTCCTCTAACCACTTGCAAAAATGACAATTTTCAAAAATCCTTGCAAAAATGGC
>CAIGRT010113474.1:0-15911 GCA_903798405.1 Fraxinus platypoda | reverse complement strand
TGACAGCTACATGTTTTTTTCACATAATATATAAATTTGAGAAAAGCTGTATCTCGTTGTTCACGGGTCAAAACAGATTCTTTTTCTTTAACAAAAAAAAAAAAGACCCATGTGGAAACGCCGTCAACTGTAAATATCATTATTCTTTTAATAATTTCAAGAAACATTGTTCTTTACATAAATTTCACAATTTGCTATTCTCTCCTAATGAAAACTAGATGATCCATATTCATTTCTGAAATCAATTTAGAATAAGGGAGTTGAGCGCGTGGAAAAATGAAGGCTGAACGTGCGTTCTTGTGCTAACCAGGAAGAAAATACAGCCTGCGTGGCATCGAAACTACCTTGTAGGTGTTGGCCACACGCCCCTCTTTTCATTTCATCATCTTTCTCAAATCTTAATCCCAATGAAGAATTTCTCATAGTCCGATTCTTCTCAAATCCTCTTTCAAGACCTATATGTAAGTAATAGCATAAATTTTCTTGAAATACTTCTTGGCGATATTGTTTTTCTTTTTTTTTAGTTTTTGTTTCAATTATAAAGTGTTTATTTGTATGAATTATCAGAACTACCTTGTGGGGTTTCTCTATGGATGGAATCTTGATTTAGAATGTAAAAATGGAAAGTTAAAAAGAATGAGCTAAAAGGTTTGATTTTTATTGTCCTTCTTGTTGAATGACCTTCATAAATCAATGGATCCCTTTTTCTTTTCTTGGTATTTTGTTCATTAATTTGTATTAATCAGAAATTAATCTTTGGGCTCTGAAATTTGTAATCTAGACTAGCTCCGCGTACAACCTTCTCAACCTCAAAGTCTGTTTTTGGATTGAAAACTATTAATTCCTCAGTTTTTGTTTGGATAGCAAAATCAATAACTTATAGTTCTTATATTTGATATTATTTGAATAAATAAGTTTGTCTATTTTAGACGTCTGTTTTGTTGAAGATACAAGTTAAAGTTTGCCATCTTTGTAAATGCTCAAGCTATTTAGATGAGGTGGTTCAAATAGTATAAGGCATTTGATGAAGAAATGGATTTAGCTTGGGCCATGTCACCGACATAATTAAAATAAATAATACATTGTATCCTTTCTAACAGTTTCAGCTTTCAAATGAGATGGTTCAAAATATACTAATTTTCTTTTATTTTCTTTGAAAAGAAACAGTGCTGCTTGTGAAATAGCATAAATTGCGTCAAATATGTAGACGAGAAAAAAATGTTAATTTGTAACATGGTTATTTGTTTCTGCATTAAATTGAATACAGCGCGACATTTATGATTTGTATAAATGGTTTGAGCAGCGTGCGAAGTGGTATTGAATTACAAATGAATTCAGGGATTGCTCCTGCAGCTAAGTCTGGCATGGCGGTGGAGAAAACACCAAGTAGGTTAGTACTTTAACACCCTGCTCTCTGTTTTCAGGCATGCTAGCTTCATTTTCTTATGTATAGCGAAAAACATGGATAAAAAGGTTTATCCCTATTCAAAGGGTTGACACAATTTTAAAGCATGTTCCAAATAGTATTTATATTAGTTTTATACCTTAGAAATGTGGAGACCATAAAAAACGAAATTAAGGAAATTATCTAGTTTAGAACAGTTTATCTTGTTTAGAACGGTTTTTGATTGAAAAATGAGTATTTTCTTTTTTCACATTATGGTGAAGCATTGTAGGAATTTAATATAGACAAGAATACCTTAACCGACATAGATAACTGAGAAATCATAAAAAATGAATTCTCCAAATCATGGGAAAAGAGATGTAAATTGATCCTGTTGTAAAGTATTTAATACTGCAGTTTTGGAGGGATGGTGCAAAGTGATCGATCAAATTACGTCAAATACGAGTTTGAAAAAGAACATCAAATCTTATTAGCAGGGGATGACATCTATAATATCCAAGCAAACTGTTCTTTACTTGTTTAAAGTGGATGATAGGAGTATAAATTCATGAAGTATCTGTCTAATTCTTTTAGTATCTATTTCCATGAAACAGATCATGGTTTATTATGTGTTTTAGTGATCTCTAAGACTTTCAAGTACCCTCCTGGAAGATATATCTGTAATGTCTTTTTAAAAGCCAAATCTGGATCCATAAAATTTAATATCAAAGAAGGAAATAACAATGTGGAGGAAAACTGGAGCATGAATTCTATGGAATCACACTGTAGACCATTTCTGTCCTGGTTCTGCAACTTTTGAATGAGCACGTATAAGAAATTTGCGAAAATGTTATGACACTTGTGTACGTTAGAAAAATCCTCATCAACCCTCAATATCAAAGTTTTGAAACTGCTTTTGTTTCATGGTCTTTTGTTTTGGACTACAATATCCCAAAAATTGTTCTGTGGACTAGGTATAATTTAGCTCAGAAAAATGCTCAATAAGATGAGCTTCTAAGTTTTTCGAAACCTTTGGAAACAAGGTGTTGTTTTGGGTTGTCATGTTGCATCGTCTACAAAATTTTTGACAAGAATTCTCTTAAAATAGAAACTCAAGGTTGCTCTGGGAGAACTCTCGATCATATTACAACAAATTAGTCACTTGTTATAGTGGATGAGAGATGATATTCTTTTGATATTAATATACAGTTTTGTACCATATCAATCTTATTTTTGTTCAAAAGAATTTAAAATCATCCATAAACTCTTAGGCAGCCTACTTAGAGACATGTTCACTATTATAAGCAAGTTCTTTTCTTCTTTTAATTGGAAGCCTCAATTTCAAAAGCAAATCAACCCGTCAAAGCTTAAAGAACGAAATAAAATATATAGCAACAGAAGTACAAGAAAATGCTAAGTACTATGTAATATCTCTAGCAGGGTCTCTTGTTCTCCATCCCATAGGATACAAAGTTTCAACCAAAGTTTTTGGTACATAAATTGTTTAAATGGATTCTCAGTAAGAATGTTAGAAAATTTTGTGATAGCTATTGATGCCAATTTTCGTACTTTTGTTCTGCTGTGTACTTTATGACACTCTTTAGTTTTGCAGTATCTTTAAAAACAATAACTAATTTCTTGGACCTAAATTTATGGCATTTCGTCTGTTTGCTTTTACATGATTTCTTGAATTTTTTCTTTGCACTCTTCCTTTATCCAACTGGTGCAACGTTGGCTCTGACAGAGCTACTTGGGCAATTGAAAAATGATTATTCATTGCCACAGTTTTCTTCCTCTGAAACTTTTTACATTGCAATAAATTTCTAACAATCATTTCATTTGGGAGGCAGTCTTCGGGAAAAGCACTATATGAAATGCTTGAAGTAGATATTGTATAGTGTGAAAAGAAAAAGAGTTATAACAGACGCTCTGAGTTGCTGAGCCTTAAGCAAGTACTGTATTTGTCTATTCCTCCACCATGAAAAAAAATCTCCTGATAAATGCAAAGAATTACGAGGGAGGATTTATTTTAGTAACTCAACTCATCAGCTGCTTGTTAAATCTGGATAAAAATATAGGTTTTGTTACGTGTGTTTTATTGCTGAGACAGACATCTAAAATCTCTCTGCTAACAGGGTGCATTCTACGGAGAAAAAGCAAGAGCAAACTCCTAGAAGAATCCACAAGGCTGAGAGAGAGAAAATGAAGCGTGAACATTTGAATGACCTCTTTCTTGCCTTGGCTAATTCTTTAGGTAATTAGTTCTAGCAACTATTATTATTTTTTTGAAAATATCTGAAGCACAAAAAGTGCATATCATCCTCTAAGTCAGTATTCTCTATATCTGACGTGAAACTTGATGTCTTCAATGACTTTGGTCTTGCAGAAGTATCGGATCAGAACAATGGTATGGCCTTTTTACTGAATGAAGCCAGTCGAGTGGTGTCCGAAACAATAGCTCGGATCAAGTCTCTGAGAAGAGAAAATGCTGCTTTATTATCTGAATCTCAATATGTAAGTCCATTGAGCCACACCTTTTTATGAAAAGATGGTGTTTAGCTTCATACATCTTACCTAACAAGGATTACACATTATTTGACTATCCATTTCCTTCACCTGATAATTTCTTTATGTAGATAACTACGGAAAAGAAGGAACTACAAGATGAAAATTCTGCTTTAGAGGCTCAAATCGGTAACTTGCAGTGTGAGCTGAAGGCACGTGCTTCTGAGTCCCAACTCGACCTGAACGTGGCCCCTCCTGAATGTAATCTCCAAGAACTCGCATCACATACGAGTCAGGATCATCCCGGATTTCATTTTGTGCAACCTGGACAGCAGCAAGTACAAACTGTAAATCAATTATATCTTGTTCCCATATGCTCTAATATGCAAGTGTATGAGGAGCCCACTACTGCTCAACTTGCATCAAAGCCTAGCAAACCACATGCTCGATATCCTGCTCCAGCCGACACATGGCCGTCCCAACTTCTCGAAAAGCAGCAGGAGTTAGGGAAGGAAATTCAACCAAGTGATAGAAATGATAGCAAACAATAAGGCCTTAAAGATGTAAAGCTGTGTAACTTTGACTAATATGTAAGCTTAGTCTGCTAGAAACTGTGTCCTTCCTGCACCTTTCTCTTAGACATTTATTATACTCACATTGACAATGATGAGCAGTTAATTAGTTAAAGTGCTGTCTATTAAGAAATTGTTTCTTGCATAATGTGAGGTTTTTTAGACTTTCTCCAAGCATATTTACCAAGCCTCTCAAAGAAGGGAAAAAAAATGTTAAAAGGAACTCAATGAGAGCTTGTTCGAGTAAGTTTAAAAATTAACATAATTAAATTACTTATTTTGTTAATAAGGAAACGCACTTTCGAGTATGTATGTTTGGATAATGTCTGGTGAGGAGATTTATTAGTTACTCTTTTGAGTATGTATTTGTCATGCATTTCATACGAGTGTGTTTGATGCGCATTTTTTAGGAGAGAATGTATTTTTTTGATGTGATGTGATGGGGAATACGTAGTTGAAAAAGAAGGAAAATTTATTGATGTGATGAAAAATATTATTTTATTGAAGAATGTGTGGTTAGAAATGAGTAGAAAATGAGAATGAGAATGTGGCCCAAACAGGGGCTAAAAGAAGTTTTAATTTTTATTATAACATTTTTTATATCCTTATATTACTGAATGATTTAATTTTATTCATATTCTTTTAATTTGATTATTAATTTTATTAACACTTACATTAAATTATAATCAAGTAATAAATAAAATTTTGATATTAAGTCTGACTAGATAAGATGGTGTGAAAATTGTGCAAATTAAATTATAACCAAGTAATAAATAAAATTTTGATATTAAGCTCATATTTGGTCCGAATTAAAATCTGATTTTAATCCAAGTCAAAGTCAAATAATCAATATTAACCACATTTTTTATGAGTCACACAACTTTTCAACCACACATTTCAAAAACTTCTATCACAATCTACTAAAAATCTAATTTTAATTTTCACCAAACACCCTCTAAATTTGACTAGATAAGATGGTGTGAAAATCATGCAATAGATTGAAGATGACTTAAGCCCTTGTTTGAGCCACATTTGATCAAAAATTCATTTTTTCAAAACTCATTTTCCATCACATTCTCCAATAAAATAATATTATACGTAAATTGAAAAAAAAAATTTCATTTTTAACCACACATTCTTCAAAAATCACTATTCAAAAATGAATTTTTTTCTCTTAAAATGGGGCTCAAAAATCATTTAAATAAGATGGTGGGAAAATTGCATCATTTTAGTGTAAAAATTTGAGATGGCCTTAGGCAGCCCGTGCAGTCACTCTCTGCTTAAAATTTTGGAGTAAAATCCCCTCTAAAATGTGGTCACAAACTTCATAGAAAATACTGTCATTCTTGATGGTTTTGCACGAGGTGAAAGACTGTCGATCACAAGACTTGAACCAAAACAAGCTTCGTAAAACTCCATATTAGTCGACTTCTGTTCTACAAAAATGGACTAAATGATGTTATATCATAAGTGGTAAGATTGAATTCCAACAGAAACTCGATAATATCAATACAAAGACAGTGAATTGGAAGAGCCAGAATGGTAGAATTGGATTCACCATGCGTCTTGGTCCTTGAACTCTATGCAACTATACCTTGCTTCTTCATTCTTCTGGTATATAAGTGAGTTTGATGGGCGGGCTTGGAGGCCTATCAACATGCAACTTGCTTTCCCTAACTTTTCTGTCTGTGATCTCATTGAACATATTCAGATGAAGCAAAATTCTACAATCAATTCCAAAAACTCTCACTCGAGACAACCTTAAAAACTAAGCTAACAATCCCATTTAGGTACTCAACTCTATCATGGGACAGACCATTTCTCCATTGTGAGCCTTGTGATCTTTGCCCTTGGACACCCCTGCTCGTGTCATGGGCAAATCAATTCCTTGAGACATGACCCCAGTCTCAACCGCTTTTTCCTCCTCATCCGCCTGTTCTATGGCAACTGAGACAGATGCATCAAGCTAGCCATTATAGAGTCCATATCAGTATCCTAAATTATTGGGTGGGTAACTCAATCCCTCAATTTTGGCTTCTCAATAAATGACATCAGGCTGTGAGATGAAAAATAATACCTGCAATTTCATAAATTGATTATGAGGTTTAGCAACACAAACAAAGCAAAGTTACTGCTTCCCCAAGCACATTCAGTCATTAAACCTTGCATACACAAATTTAGTAAAAATACAAACTAAGCAAAACCCAAGATCTCCCATATAATCACCAAAATACACAAACAATATTCCCAAAATCTGCTGTAAATATTGAATTAAATTATTAATATCATGTTAAAACTTGATGATTGAATATGAGAGGATATGAAACCCACCAATGAAAAATAAGCCCCCGTTTGACATCCTTTACTTTAATTTAATTTATTTCTCACGTTTATTTTCAACCACACATTCACTTAATAAAAAATTCTACAAGAAAACCCTAAATTTTTCCCTACTTTTTAACCATACATTCTCCAAAAAATACTATTCAAAACAAAGATTTAAAATTTGAAGGATGCCAAACAAGGGTTAATTTTTATTTATTTATTTAGAATTTTGAAGACGGAGAACACAATATTGAGGCTGTCGGTGGTCGTGGATAAGATAGGAGACGACTTTGAGGAGCCGCTTTTGCAAGAAAGGAGAAGCATCGACATTGTTTTGGTGTGGAATAGAAATTGTTAATTGAAATAGGAGTGTTTGGTTGGGGGATAAGCAGTTTAAAGGGTTTAAGTGACTAAATCTTTACCGTTAAATTATTTTAGGTATAATTGCAGCCACAGTTCCAAACCTTTCAAATTATTGCAACTTTTATCCTAATCTTTCATTTGTTGCAACAGCGATCCCAAACCTTTCAAGTGTGTGCGGTTGGAGGACAAATAGAAGGATTCCGTCCATAAGATCGTTAGTAGTGGAGGTGTCATTTGTCCTCCGGCCACACACACTTGAAAGGTTTGAGACTACAGATGCGGGTAAAAGTTGCAAAAATTTAAAAGGTTTGGGACTGTGACTGCAATTATCCCATTATTTTAAGTGAAAGGTTGAGATCACGTGTCAAAAGTATTTGCCAAATATATTAGCAGGAGGAACACTCCCCCTAGAAGAATACTTCTCATGCATGCATTTTGGATTGTATATATCATATCTATTGCCTTGAACTGAGAGTGAACGAAGACATCTTACCGCTTACAAGCGCAATAGCTCATTGAAATAAAATGTCAGTGAAGAACTTCAAGTTCCAATATCTTTGCTCCAGAAAGTGCTGTCAAAAAGTTAAAAAAGTGGTCATGAATCTAAACCTTCAAGCAGTTGCTAAAAGTTATAGTTATTAGATGCGTAACGCTGATATCCTGGCAATGGATAATGAATATATTGATGATACTATTACATTTTGATCACTGGTATCTCTGCCATTCATCAAATGTTGTGATCACATGACACAAAAGCTAATGCAATTGAAGAAGTATTTTATGAGTATAGATACATATTTTTGATAGATTAATTGGATTCAGTTAACGGATTAACAAGAAAACTAGCAACCATTTCCCTCGTAAGAAAATGGGGCTTCTATTTCATTCAATTTGACCTAGTTCGAAAAGATATTGACTGATAAAAAGAACCAGGGTTGGCATCCATCTTATAAAATGTCCATCTGGATGCTTCTTGAATCTCACAAAAAAGGTAAAAGGATTCTGTTCACTTAGCCCTTGTTTGACAAAACAAGCTCGTCTGCCCCTGCACAAGCCTTCCCCCGTCCCTTTCTCCTTCAGGGACCTATTCTCATTTTGGTTGCATTTACAAATATCATTGGAACTCTACATAAGACCATCACCGTACATTTGGAAGGGACTTCCATTTAATGAATTTCAGTACTCCAAATTATATTTAAGGTTAAACAATCTTGCATTTATTATACCAGATATAAAAGAATTTATTTTTTAAAATGTCTCGGGTGTATTCAGCCAATGCCTTCGGATTGCAGAACTCCTGACCATCAATGTCTTTGCCATCATACCAAAAATCCAATTTTTTATCTCCTTTTCATATTTTATAAAGGATATTTTACTGGATCATCATCATCCAAGCCCTGGTTTTCTTATTATCCCAAATATCCAGAACGATCGAAATGGAATTCCAAAAGCGGCCTTCATTAATAATGCTGTCGTAAAGACAAATCCAAAAACCAAGAATGCCCATGACTCTTATATGGAAATACCCAAGTGACTTACAACCAAGGATTTTGGGCTCAAATTAACCGTCTCGGTGTTCAATAGTTTAGACTGTTGCTGATAACCAACTGCCTCCTGTCAGCTTCTCCTATTTTCTCATTTGAATCTGGAGGTGAATCTGCACAAAAATTATCCAGTTTTCACTGGAATTTAATAGGAATTAGTCAGTTATGTTTCCCTGCATGCTATTTGAGCATCGAATTACACATTTTAAGAAAGAAAAACTTATGTAAAGCTGATTCCTGATAATCAAAATGAATGTATCCATCATCCTATGAGTTTAGCAGTCGATAGAAACCATAATCTTTCCACGTGAAATGCAATAAAAAGGATCTTTCTAAAGAATCAATTAATTCACTCTTGAAAGCAAGAAGTCATGAAGTGTGACCTCTCATTAAATGAAAGGGTATCAGCTACTCCTCCATTTTGATAATTAACATTTATATCTAAAATTGAATTAAGGAGAGTTGTTGGGTAAGTGGCAATTAAATCAAACAAATATCAATTGTCTACTATCCAAGAGACTCATAGGGAAAGAGTGAGAAGAGGGATTTGAAAGATATATTTCAAAAGGCTTTGTTGCAAATTACTCATCCATTGCAAGCTTTCAGAAGTCCATAAAAGGTAAGATCAGAATTCAACAAAAGTTGCAAATTTTAAAATCCACTGGGCTCAATCCACATGCTAGATCCATATCAAAGGGTAGATCCACATGGATGGGGAGTGGGCTGGCACCTTTAATTTCCTAATGTTTTATTTAGTCTATACGTGCTACAGAGAAATTGATAGATTTCTCCCTCCACTTAACCCAGCCTTATTACATCCACAAGAAAGTATCATAGTTGCCTGAACATATTAAACAAAAGAATAAGTAAGGAGGACATACCATGACATTAGCAGTTACTCTTCATTGGAGCGTCAATGATTCAACGTCCACCATTATCATAACAGAAGCTTTCATGTTCGCATACTTTCCTTCCGCTTAAAGGGTTCACGAACTGATAGAGAGAGATCAATTTTAGAACTACCTAAATCTTTACTTGGAATTTTTTCTTTAATAGCTTCTTATCTCTGATGGCATCATATAAGAGGTCATATGCATAATAAGTTACGTGACTCTTCTTCAACAAGTCTTCAACAACTATTTTGGGTGCTGCCACTGCCCTTTTATCTGCTTCAAAAATTGAGCTCACAACGTCAGGAACAATACCCTTCTGTACCATAAGGTGTATGATACCAACTGCCTCAAGCAGTCTATGCTTCATACAAAGGCAATTTAGTACTCGTCCAAACGTTGTTAGTGATGGAAATAACCCATTCTTGATGCTGTCAAGGAGAAACCTGTACCCAGAATCAACATTTCCTACTTTACAGAAACCATCTATCATGCAACGGTAAGTGTAATTATCAGGTGGGCAACCATTGTTGCTCATCTCATGAAATAGCATTTCTGCCATGTCTGTATCTAACCTCTGACAAAATGCACTGATCATGATATTGTATGTTGCAATTATATGAGGTAATTTGTATTGTTTTTCCATTCTTCTGAACAGCTTAAAAGCTCCTTCCAAATCCCCATTTTCGCAAAAACCATTGATTAATGTGCCAAAACTTACAACATCAGGACTCATACCATTTTTCTGGATTTCTTCAAGCAACTCCATGGCCATGACTAATTTTCTAGCTCTGCACAAGCTCTCTATGAGTATATTATATGTAATTATGTTTGGAACACAACCCTTCTCCAACATCACTTTGAAGGTTTCCATAACATCATCAGACTTTGAAGTCTTGCAGAGTCCATTTAATAAAGTGTTATATGTAATGACGTCTGGAGTAACACCATGCTCCCACATGGTATTGACAATATCAAGTGCATCGTCTATCTTTAACTGCTTGCAGTAGCCATCAATCAGAGTATTGAAGGTGAATATGTCAGGAAGAAACCCTTTTGTGATTGCATCATTAATTAGATTGCTTGCATCGGCAACACAACCCCTCTTGCACAAGCCATTTATAATTAAATTGTAGGTCCATATATTTGGGCTGCAACCATTTTGCTGCATCTCGTTAATCAGCTGCAAGGCTTCAAGAATGAGCCCCTGCCGAGACAACCCCTGAATTAATGTATTGTAGAGAATTAAACTAGGCTTTATACCTTTACCAATGGCTTCATTAAATACGTCCATTGCCCTGTCTATGTCATCATTATTACACAATCCACACAATAGGGAGCAGTAAGTGAACTCATCGGGCTCAAAACCTCTGAAAACTGCATCCTTGAGGATTTTGTCGGCATTTTGTACCATATTATGTTTGCAGTATCCGTCGATGATTGTGTTGTAGGTGAAAGTATCTGGCTCAAAACCACTATTAACCATTTTATGCATGTAGGACTCAGCTTCCGTGACTTTTGAGCTCTTGCAAAAACCAGATATGAGTATGTTATATGTGACAACATCAGGAGTTAGACCTTCTCTTCTCACGCTGTCCAACATCCTAGAAGCCTCATCAAGTAGGCCTTTCTTACAAAGGCCTTGAATGAAGATATTAAATGTAAACAAATTCGGAGACACTCCCCTTTTAAAAACCTTGTCAAGTAATCTTTCACTCTCCTGGACATGCCCCTTCTTAGAAAGCATATGTACAAGCTTATTAAATGTAGCGACATTCGGAAGAATTCCAAGCCCGAGCATCTGATCAAACAACTCAGAAGCCTCTCTTTGATAGTCCCTTTCATAAAATCCACCAACTACTGTACAGTAAGCAACCGCATTAAATTCGCACCCCTGAACAGGCATGTTATTAAGAAGCCTTAAAGCAGCATCAGGTCTATTTGTTTTACAGAATGACTTTATCCTTATGGTAAATGTATATACATCAGGGGAAATCCCTTTATCTCTCATTCTCATATAAATTTTGTGAGCCTGATTAAAATACCCATTTGCAACCAATATATTCATGAGTGCATTATACGACAAAACTGTTGGCTCACAATCGTAAAAATCCATCCTTTCAAACACATTGACTGCCTCTTGAATTTTCCGTTTCTTCCCATAACTTCTCATGACACTAATGTACACTCCTTCTAACAAACTGTTATCGACATTTTCCCTCATCTCTGCCACAACATTTTCCATGGCTTCAAACTCCTCATGATAACTAAGCTTTTCAATCATTGATTTGTAAGTTAATATGGTATGCTGAAACCCATCTTCCTTTCTAACAGAATTAAATATTTCCAGAGCCCTCAATGGGTCTTTTTGATATTTCAAAACTGCCGCTACATGTTTAGGAAGGACAGCAGGACCCATTCCAGAACAACAGCAATTCTAATCAATATTTCCGGCAAATCCCATCAAACCCATTTGAATAATAAGCCCAAAATTACATTTATTTCGATCAAAATTTTCATGAAAACCATTTCTTTTATTGTTAGGCTATTTTAACCTTATTTTCACTGGCTTCCGTAACTAAACATTATTGCACCAGAGTCCAGAGAACTTTAGTAATGCAAAAGTTGTATATAGACTGACAGAAGTACCTCAACTGGTGAGTTCTTGTCAATTGCTGCAGAAATGCTTCGTTGATATAATTAGGAAGAGGAAAATTGCTGAAAAACTAGGGTTTTCAATCAAGGAATTACAGAGATTCAGATGAGGTTTTGGCATCAAATATTGTTATAAAGAAATAATAATATTTTAAAATAGAATAAATATTTTTTAGGATTTATTACACTACAGGTCCCCCAACGTTTCTATTTTCTCTCAATTTCATCCATTTAATTTTTTTAATGATGTTTCATTCCCATCCTTTCATTAATTCACGCAAATAGACCCCACTTACAACTTTCATCCAAACCCATCGTTATATAGACATATACCCTCATCCTAAAAATGGTGATTAATTTGCATACGTCATTTATTGATTTGTATGATTGTCAATTTTATTCTTTTAACTATTAAAATATTTGATATGATTGAAACACTAAAATATTGCATTTCAAGTGATTATTCTTAATACCCTGTGGATGATAAATCAAGAGTTACTTGATAGGCACCAAATCGATTATGTGTAGGGATGGAGCTAAGGGTAGCTTCCTTTGGCTCCAATCCAACCTTAAATGTTGGGAAATTTATGTGAATAATTAGCCCATTCAATATAAGTTTAATCCATCTTAACATATTTTTGTGGCTTTGAGTGCTCATCATTCTCATCCATAAGAATTTCTCATCAACTATTCCTTTTTACAATTGATTTTGGATAGATAGGGAAAAGAGAAGTTATTTTAAAGTTTGGAAAGATAACGAGGATCTTAAAACTATAGCATGGTCACTTTCCACTCACGCGATGTTGCTTATTAATAGTTAGGGACCGAAATGTCATAGATAAAAGATTTGGGACCCATCATCACAAGACTCAAAAGTTGGAGATCATCCGCTTGATATTGCCTTAAAATTAACTTTCCCAACCCCCTTTTATTTATTTTTAGATAATTAGCACATAATGTTCTCACTTTCCATTATTATTGTAGAAAACATTCATATCTTTCATTTTTTGGTATTTTCACCCTTATTTTCATCTATTTTCTCAATTAAAAATTGTGAAATGATATACCCTTCTCTTTAAATAAAACAAAAAGAAAAAAAATTTATTGTAACCATAGTCCCAAGTTTTTTAAAAAAGAACAAATAGGTCCCAAACAAATTATTAAAAGAGTAATTAGTACATAATGTCTCTATCTTTCATCTTTATTGCGAAAAACGTCCACACCTTTTTTTTTTTTTAAACCCCTATTATACATTTGATTGTGCAAACCATCATTTTCATCCAATTTCTCAATAAAGAACTGTGAAATAATGAATATACCTTCATATGTAAATAAAAAATATTTTTTTTATTTCTAATTATTTAATAATTTATTTGGGACTTGTTTGAACTTTTTATATTTTATGATTTTTTTAGTTTTTAAATAAATTTAATTGGGACTCGTTTGCATTTTTTTTAAAAAAATTAAATTTTTTAAATAATTTATTAGGGACTCGTTTACACCTTTTAAAAAAATTTGGGATTATGATTGCAATTAATTTTTAGCTTTTTTATTTAAATATACGGGTATATTCGTCATTTCTCATCTTTTTATTTAGAAATTAGATGAAAATTTATAAAAATGTTGGTTTGTGCTATCAAACGTGTAATTAAGGGTGAAAATGTCAAAAAAAATAAAAGGTAGAAACTTTTTTGCAGTAATAATGAAAAGTATGGACACTATTGCTAATTACCCTTTTAATAATTTATTTGGAACTCATTTGCGCTTTTCGAAAAAATTTGGGACTATATTTGCAATTAATTTTTTTCTTTTTTTTCTTTTGTTTTATTTAAAGGGAATGATATATTCATCGTTTCATAATTTTTAATTGAAAAAATGGATAATAGTGAAAGATATGGACATTATTGCTAATTACCCTTTTAATAATTTATTTGGAACTCATTTGCACTTTTCAAAAAAATTTGAGACTATATTTGTAATTAAATTTTTTCTTTTTCCTTTTGTTTTATTTAAAAAGAATGGTATATTCGTCATTTCATAATTTTTAATTGAGAAAATTGATAAAAAAGATATTTTGCGCAATGAAAGGTGAAAGTAATGTCACAAATGTCAAAATATGAAAGTTAAGGACGTTTTTCACGATAAAAGTAAAAGGCGAGGACGTTATATGCTAATTACCCTCTCTCTTTTTTGCTTTCTTTCTTTTCTTTTCTTTTTTTCTCGCTCTCTCTCTTACCAATAATTATTATAAACTATCATATACACGAGGGTTTTATATAGGGTTTAAGAAAACTCTGAAAAGATCAGAACCCTACAGAAAATTCCGAAAATGGGATTGGACAAAGGAAAGAAGCAGAAATTGGGAGAAGTGAAGGAAGAAAACAATGGGATAGAGCATATTGATGGAGAGCTTGTTCTTTCCATCGAAAAGCTCCAAGAAATACAAGATGAAATTGAAAAGGTAAATTTTTTCTGCTTTTTTTTTTTTTTTTTTCCAATTCTATGCCCGGAAAAGTTTATAATTTTGGTGAAATTTATTTCCTTTAGTTTTTATTAATTGTTTTGAGGGGTTTTCGACCGGAACGCAGAATTTATTTCTTTATACTCGTTTTGGTCCAGTAAGTGAATAATTTTAAGAATTTAATTGGTTCTTTCATTTTTATTACTATTTGTGGGATTCTAAAGAGACTCCAGATTTATTTTGATCGTTTTCTGCAAGGAATTATGAGGAGACAGGTTGTTAGTCTTCTTCTTTTTGTTCTCTGTTGATCTTTGATTATTCTGTTAGGGCAAATTATTGATAGTAACTCAATTCGTTAATTTCGAAGCAAGGACCCATATTTTCTTAAAATGAGCTCGGAATAGAGGATTTGTTGGCTTCTTTGGGGAGTGAATGTTAAACTAAATCAAATTATTGTTGAAGAATTTTTGTTTTGAAAATATATTTACTACACATGACTAATTTTCTAAGGGGCCACAGCAATTTTATTTTCCTCTATATTAGTTCCTACATTATTTGGATTTTCTAAAGAATAAAGAAGTATATTTAGGCCCTGTTTGATGGCCATTATTTAGTAAAAACAAAGTTTTGTATAGTGAATTTTTGGAGAATGTGTGGTCAAAAAGTAAGTAAAAGTTTTGTGTTTACGAGCAAAATATTTTATTTAATGAATATATTGTTGAAAATGAGCGTCTAGAAGAAAGAGTTTTTGAATAATGGTTGTCAAACAGGTGCTTAATCACTTTTTGTCGAAACCAAGCAAAACACTTACATCTTCTTATTTGGTTTATTTTTTTGGGTGCTGGTAAATTGCGAGAAATACAATTGGAAGTTGTTAATTTTATTTCATAGTAATTTATTTAACCAATTACTAAGTTCCATCTTTTCCCAACCCAAGCTGTTTAGAAAATAATTTTGCACCTTGGGAGGAAATATGGACCAAATTCAGAGAATTCTAAATATTCATCATGACTATATGTGGGAATTATTCAAATTTGTCATATTTGCATCTTTGTTTGTCTTTATATGTTTAGGTCAGTCATAATTAAAAAGTGAATTTTGTCTTAAGTAGAAATGTAAAATAAAAATACAGAGATGTCATAATTTTATGTTGGGTTTATTTTCTTTATGTTTGCAGATCAATGAAGAAGCAAGTGAAAAGGTTTTGGAAGT
>CAIGRT010113473.1:0-12208 GCA_903798405.1 Fraxinus platypoda | reverse complement strand
GATTTATTTAATTAATTTACTAATTTGTTTAAAAAAAAATAAAATAATTAATTAATTTAATATAAAAAAAAAATTATTTAGTTTCGGTTCTTGGTCTAGAACCGAGACCCGACCCAAATCCATCGGTTCTCGATTCGGGTACCCGTTCGGGTATTTAACTTATAAAGAACCGTTCAGTTCGGTTCGAGACTTTTGGACACCCCTATTTGACGCTTTTGAATCGATGAAGTTGACGTAAATATTGCTTCCTGAATGCAACCAATGCCTTTAAACAATATCTTTCACTTTTCTTTCCCTTACTTGACAATTTTTTTTTTCTTCAAAGTGTATATATTTCAATGTATAAATTTCGCGTATATTAGAAAGTGTGTAGTTTGGAAATGAAAGGTAAGAAAACGGTTGCATTCATCACTTGCCAATTAAAGAGAATTTAAAATGGATTAATTGGTTAATTGTAATTTCATTCCTTATGTTATACGTGTGTGTACAATTGTTAAATGTATATGAATATAATTTGAGGTTTAATGCAACATTTCAGCCTACCAATTATGAGATTTAATGCCTTGACTATTCAACCAAACTACGAAAACGTGTGTGAGTATGATTTGAGGAAAATGAAATGAATTGGGTTTTTAAATTTAAATTCTCACCCTTAGTCCCTAAACTTTATTAAGTTAACAAAGTGAGGGGACAACATAAATCCTCAATTAGAACTTAATAGACTATATTTTACATATAATTCGGTCATTTTGAAAAACAACGCGTACGAAAAATCTAATCTTAAAAATATTTACTATCCATAAAATAAATTTTCACTGTCTGGTCCAATCTTTGGGAATCACTAAATTACGTCCTACTTTATTTAAAAAATTTACATTTTAAAGAAAACACGCATGGCTACTTATGAACTTTCATGAGATTAAAATTATTTAAAACATATAAAACCAGTATTGGACTTTTAAATAACTTATAGCTTGAACTTTCATAACCTTAAATGGACTACATCAACCTACTTAAGAATATAAAATTTTGGGACCTTACATCAGGCGTGAAAGATGGCTGCCATGGTTTTGAGATGATTTTTGGGAGTGGTTCTTAGGTGTGAAGGATGGCCGCCGCACTAGATTTGGTTGGTTTTTGTTAGTTGTTGGAGTGGTGGTGGTAGTGGTTTCATGGTTTGGTGATGTTGCGTTGGTTTTATTGGCGGTTGTACTGATAGATCGACGCTGCTAGTGGTTGGTCTAAAGCTAGTGGTGGTGGATCTGACGGTGGCAGTGGTGATGATCGTGGTGGTGCCATGGTTGTGGTAGTGAGTGGAGTGGGTTGGGCTGGGTGGGGTGGGGTGGGGTGATTGTGGCCAATAAATTGATTTAATAAATGATATAAGACCTAAAAAATGTGATCGTAACTTATATTTTATTAAGCCCCCGTTTAACACCCATTTTTTTCTCATTCTATTTCACTTTCTTCATTTCAGCCACACATTATATTAATAAAATAATATTACACAGAAACCCAAAAATTCTCTTTACTTTTTAATCACACAATCTTTCATCAATCACTATTCCAAAAATTATTTTTCAAACAAAACGGGTGTCAAACAAGGGCTAAGTTGTGATTGATAAATAATTTGTGATCAATTAATTTGATATTTTGCGATCATGAAAAAAGTTGCGACTTGTGAAAATTGTGATTTGTGACTAGTGAATAATATGTGATCTATTAATTTGATAAATTTGTGATCAATAAATAAATTATGATCTATAAATTTTTTTATTTGTGATTGTGAAATAACTTATGACCTATAAATTTTTGATTTTGTAATCGAGAAATAATTTGTGACCAAATTGTATAAAATTGTGACATTAATATTTTTAATAAATAAAATATACGTTTACTTAACCATTTTATAAATAAAATTTAACAATGTTTGATTTTTTAAGTTTTAAACCCTGTTTCTTAGTTTTGAAATGGGTCATAATTAAACTCTTAGAAATGAAATTGAATAACGCTAGATGAAATCTGACCAGTGAGTTGATGGAGTGTGTTTAAAATTAAAGGCCATGATTGCTGCTACCTCATTGAATGTCAAACTTGATGTCAAAGAAAATTTACACATATTACGATTATATGAAATTTTCCCATTTTAAAAACATGTTTGACAAGTAAATATTTCAATATGTATCCCCATCGAGTAAGAATATTTATCTTTATAATAATGAAATATCGGTGATGTAATAACTTAGGTGGAACAATGGGACATCATAGCTCAATTTTCATGAGAGATAGGGGATATTGAACTGTCATGTCCCATTATTCCACATAAATTGTCACATCATCGATATTTTATCCTTATAATGATAAATAACATTATTTATCGGGATAATTAAAGTAGCGGTACCAAATTTTTTATTTAATAGCAGATTTTGTCCAAACATTTCATTTGTGCCACCCACGATACCAAATCTTTCAACATGTTGTAGTTGAAGTCCGCATAGATGATTTCTGTTAGTTTGACCATTGGTTGACCAAATAATTGATATTGACAATAATTTTGACTAATTTTAAAATGTTAAAATGGTAATTTTACATTTTTTATAATAAAATAATTAAAATTTAAAACTCATTTCCCACCCACCTACCTACCCCCACCCAAAATGGTAACTAATTCTCGTTAATTCTATTCTCATGTCCCCCAATTGCCACCGACAACCCGTTCTTCTGACTCTGTTCGAGTTTCGGTCTTGACTTTGCAAGTAACTGTATATCCAGAACATGGCGTATGTGTTTGGATTCACCAACCATCACGCTATTGGGATGCAAGTACAATCGTATCTTTTATACAGTCATGGGCTTCGATCAACAGATTCAATGGCGACATTCAATATTGTTCGCTGACATTATTTGACATAACAAATGTTCAAGATCTTAATGGACTGGATTCAGTCTATTGGGACCTAATATTGAAGACTTGTGACTCTTTGGAGCCTTCGCTCGTAAACCCAACCAATAAATTCCGAGCAACATTTGTCCTTAGGGAAGAAGGTGTCCGAAAGCTGAAAAAACTAGTTTTGTTCGAGCAAAAATCAGTAACCCACGTATCCCCTTTCACGGTCGTATGTGCCCTTGTGCGGATTTGTGTAGCAAAATTAGCCACGGAATTCGGAGAGGAGGTAGCGAATGATGAGGCATATCATTTCAATTTTGTGGTAGATTGTAGGTCACGATTGAATCCCCCATTTCCAGCTACATAATTTGGCAATTACGTAGCACTTGTACCGGAGGTGAAATCGTGTCATGGAAAATTGAAGGGAAATGATGGGTTTCTTCTGATTGCAGCATAATCAATAATTAGAATTTGGGTTGGGTTGGGTTGGGTTGGGGTGGGGTGGAAATGTGTTTTTAATTTTAATTATTTTATTATAAAAAAATGTAAAGTTGTCATTTTAACCTTTTAAAATTAGTCAAAATTATTGTCAAGATCAATTATTTGGTCAACTAATGGTCAAATTAACGAAAACCATCTATTTGGACTTCAGCTGCGACATTTTGAAAGATTTGGTACTGTGAGTGGTACAAATAAAATGTTTGGATAAAGTTTGTTGATAAATGAAAGATTTGGTACCGCTACTCTAATTATCCCTTATTCATTACCACCTTGAGCAAAACTCTCGGTGAAGCAGTGGAACAGAAGGGCCCGGCCCAGCCCACCATGTTGCAGTCCACAATAGGCTGCTTCTTGAATGCACCAATTCGGAAAAGTGGAAAGGGAAAATTACATAATTCCAGGCTTTTCAAGATCATGGTGCAAAAATCAGGTCGCAATGTTTTTTATTCAAAATTCAGGTAAAAAATATAACTTTTAAAATAGAATTTTTTATTATTAACTTTTCCAAATTATCTCCATCTCTAGTTGCTCTCCAGGAAAACTGNGGGAAAATTACATAATTCCAGGCTTTTCAAGATCATGGTGCAAAAATCAGGTCGCAATGTTTTTTATTCAAAATTCAGGTAAAAAATATAACTTTTAAAATAGAATTTTTTATTATTAACTTTTCCAAATTATCTCCATCTCTAGTTGCTCTCCAGGAAAACTGCAAAAACCCTGCAATTTTCATCCATTGCAATCTGAACTCTGAAGTTCGGATTACATTTCGAACCAAGAAGATAACAAGCAAAAGAGAATGAAAAATCTCTCTCCCTTGTTCGTACTGCACACTCCCAAGATTCCATTACCCAATTTCGCCACCAATTTTCACTCCTTCCCCTTAATACACGCAGCAGTCCAAAACCCCAAACGACCAAAACCCTCTGTTAAACAACGCCCTTTGAAACCCACCAAAACCCTCTCCCCAGCTCCCATCACCGTCGCGCCATCTTCTACTCCTCCCAAAAAGGTCCCTGTTGTTCACATCTCTTTGAAAAGGAAGAGTGATTAGAGTTTCTGTGTTATTTTATAGTTTAAGATTTTGGGTGTACTGATTTTTTTTAGTTTTTGAAATGGGCTTTTGTTATAGGTTCTGATCTCCTCGTGAAATTGGTCCTTTTTGTTTTCAAATCCTTTTGAAAATAAAGAATGATTAGAGTTTTTATAATATGTTATAATTCTTGATTTTTCGAAATTGGCTATTGTTATAGGTACTGAAATCCTCTCCATAAGGTCCTTCTTTGAAAACGAAAAATTGTTGGAGTTTTCAAATGTTATGTTTGCGCATATTGATTTCTTGAATTTTTACAAACTTGGGAGTTTTATTGTAGGTTCTGGTGCCGATGGGGTTTGGCACAGAAGAAATGGAGGCGGTGATCACAGTTGATGTTATGCGCCGTGCAGGGGCAGCGGTGACCCTAGCATCAGTGGAGGAGAAGCTGGAGGTTGAGACTTCTGGAGGTACCATGCTGGTTGCTGACACGTTTATTTCTGCTTGTTCTGATGACATTTTCGATCTTGTCGCGTTACCGGTGAGTTGTAAATTCTTTGTGAAATTGCATTGCTATTCATCACTTCTTTGTATTTCTTTTATTTGTTTACTTGCAAAGCATGCTGTCAATTTTCCCGTCAATTTTCTTCAACTTAAATGGCTAATTACGTATTTAATGGCCAGTCATTTTAATCAATACTCTGGAATTTTTAGTTCAAATGTAATCCTGTGAACTTATAGATGACTGAACCTACAATATATGATTAGGGAGGAATGCCAGGCGCTGCACGTTTACGAGATTGCAAAACTCTCCAGAATATAATGAGCAAGCATGCTGAGGAAAAGCGGTTGTATGGTGCAATATGTGCTGCTCCAGCAGTCACACTTTTGCCTTGGGGACTACTTAGGAGAAAACAGGTATCTTGAATTAGTTGATAATTATATTCAGTTAAATTTGTGCATATAATATGATTTCATTTTGGGTCAGCTAATTGTTATATTTTTCCTTTTAGACAACATGTCATCCCGCATTTATGGACAAGCTTCCCACATTCTGGGCTGTTAAATCAAATATTCAAGTTTCTGGAGAGCTAACAACTAGTCGTGGTGCTGGCACTTCTTTTGAATTTGCTCTATCATTGGTGGAGCAGCTCTTTGGCGAGTCGGTTGCCAAGGGAATTGGAGAATCATTGGTAAGATTATTTATATTTCTTTTGTTTTTCCTAGTCGATGGAGATATGTGGTTCTCTTTTATAATAGTGATTTTCATACACAGTGTCTTGGTTTAGTTGCGTTTCTCATTAGGAACTATGCCCATGTTGTTGTAAGTAGATAAAAATTTAAGTCAAAATTAACAATTAATTTTAACCACACATGGACCCTCAATTTTTATCAGACTTTTTAACCACATATTTCACCAACTTTTACTAAAATTTACTAAAAATCAGATTTTTAGCTACACCAAACAGGGCTATATTTTCTTTCAACTTTTTTCTGGTTCAAAATGTAATTGAAGGACATACTGTTGTAATAACTGCTTGTATTCGGAAACAATGAAACACCATGTCAAACTAAATGTTTTGGTTTTGTCACGAGTGAAGTGCTAAATATGTTTTTTGGTAAGTTTAATACTAAGCTAATAGGAAGATGTTTCGGTTTCCTGTGTGATTTTTTTGATCAGTAAAGAAAGAAAAGGAAATATGTCTACTTTCCTTAGTCATATTATGTTCCTAATCACATTTGAAAAAAAAAAAAAAAAACACATATGAGATTTAACAATATGCACCAAAAGAGAGATCAAAATTTAAAGAGCTAGCCTTTCGATTTGAAGTGATTTTTAACTGTATAATACGAGTTAAATAATTTTTGGTTCTTTTAATGCTCGTGAGATTTTGAATGCTTGTCTTTTGTGGTATTGTTATTATATCATCTTCCATGATCTGCTTCTTTGTGCTCTGTGCATAATTAGCTTGATCTAACAGTTATTTTTCTCATTTTTATAGCTGATCAATGTTGCTGATAATGATTCTAGAAAAGAAGAATTCAATGAAGTTCCGTGGTCCCTTGATCACACCCCTCAAGTGAGTTTTTATATTTACCAAGTCTATGATCTTTCATTTACTAAATTTGGATTCGACACTACAATATCCTACGTGTTATGTCACCTAACCATTTCCCACTCAAAAACCATTGAATACTGCTAATTTTTAATGGTTCATGGAAAGAATAGAAAATATTAATACGTTAGTGGTTGTTTTTGAGTGAATAGATGATTAAGGGATGCATAGATTGACAATTGATAAATGCAAATCTTTGTTCCCCAGCATATTTGGTTGAGATTAAAGTAAAAGTTGCTTGCTTCTGAGCAACTTTTGGTTTTCGAACATGTTTGACAAGTTACTTTTTTTCTCACTTTTAAAGTAACTCTTACCATCATGTGAAAATATGGTCTCTTTTCAACTTTGATCATTAAAAATTATTTATTTTTAGAACGTACTTATTTACTTATCAGCAAACTTTTGAAGCTCAGCCAAGTGCCTCATGTAACTTCCCGACATCCTTTGCAATATCTTTGACGAGTGTCTTGTGAATATTCATTTTGTCCTACTGTCTTCAGATTTCAATTTATTTCTCCCTTCAAATGTCACAGATTCTCATTCCAGTTGCAAATGGTTTGGAAGAAATTGAAGTGGTCACTATTGTAGATATTCTTCGACGAGCAAAGGCGAATGTTATAATTGCTTCAGTGGAAAAATCTTTGCAGATTTTAGCATCAAGTGCCACTAAAATCGTTGCAGACAAGACGATTAGTGCGGCTGCTGAGTCAATTTATGATTTAATCATCCTGCCAGTGAGTAATATTGTTTTTCACTTGTATATTCTTTTTCTTCTTTCCTCGCTTTGTGCCAGTCTAATTGTTAAATAATAAGCTCATGATTTCCCGTACCATTTCTGATGTCTTCTTCTAACCCGTTGCTTGCTCCAAAATAATTAGGGAGGTATCTCGGGTGCCGAGCGGTTACAGAGGTCCAAAGTTTTGAAGAAATTGCTTAAGGAACAAGAAACAGCCAGAAGAATAGTAGGCGCAATCTGTACTTCATCTACAATCCTTCAGAAACAAGGGTTATTGAAGGTGAGCACCTCATTGCGTGCTTGTTAAGCAATAGTGGATGGTATAATAAACAAATTTTAGCCTTCTTTTTTTATTTTTCGTCAATGCTATCTGGTCTGGTGCTTTTCAATCCTTCTTACCATACAACTTCTTTTTCTTTAATTACTATCGAATCTTTTCTACCAATCATGCCATCAATGTTTATGTGATTATTGAATTAGTACCATAAATCCTGCTTTCTTTGCTGAAAACAGGATAAGCGAGTAGCAGCTCATCCCGCCACGGTAAGCAATCTCGATAACGTGGTGGATGGTGCCCGAATAGTTATTGATGGCAAACTAATCACTTGTAAGGGATTTGCTACTGCAACAGATTTTGCACTGGCTATTGTTGGTAAGCTTTTCGGGCATGCAAGGGCTAGGAGCGTAGCCGAAGGTCTTGTTTTCGAGTACCCCCGGGGATAGATTTTCGAATAGTGGAATGATTTTCCCAGCTCAAATCCATGAGTAATTCCATTAACATCTCCGGATATCTATGGCATACATTATTCTCGGATCTCAGAGATGTGTAGAGGATACATTTTGCTATGGAGAGGGATTTATATCCCATGGGAGAGCAACATAGTCTAAGAAATTCTTACATCCTGATGGTATTACTACATTCTTGTGGTGGTTGTGATACTGGGTGTACATTTTTGCTTATGGCGATTCCTCGGATGCAAGGATGGGACGGTTTATAATAATGAACCAATGCAACATCCATCATCCCATCACGCCATCTCAACTCACTATTTTCCCGAATTAGTGGGGAGCCGTAGTGTGCTCGCTGTGTCTCTGTCTGTGCCTTGGTGGGAGTGAACAGGTTGCCTGACTAAATACAGTTATTATATTTGTATAATTGATATCACAAATTAGTTACAGATCTCATCTTGTGACTGAAATGCTGTAATCAGTGTCAGTCAAACCATGGATTCTTGATTGTCTAGCACAATCAAACACTTGATTTTTCTGATTGCAGTTTATTAGTATTTAATATTTATATGCTGGAGCTATATTTTACTCTCTTTCGTTCCTCGGTTGGCACAAGGTATCTTAGCGCCCTTTTGGCCCTCATAACTCCACGTTATGACGAGAGGAATAGTAATTTTTTGGAGAATGTGTGGTTAAAAAAGAAGGAAATTTTTTTGGATTTATGTGTAATATTATTTTATTGAAAGAATGTATGGTTAATAAAAAAGAGAGAGAAATGAATTATAATTTAATGAAATATAATGGGAGCCAAATGGAGCTTTAAGTTACCCCGACACTCTTTACATGGGAGGCCACAATTTGATGGAATGTTTGTAATACAAATTGGCCTAGATAGTATTCAATATGAATAATTGATAAATTTTGTCAGATCTCTCTCATTCTTACGTTGTCATTCTTTAATTCTTGATGGTGTCATTTTCAACTTGGTATAAAATCGTGTTTCCAAGATATAGAGGATGGGAATCTAGTCACACATTTTGGAAATCAAGACTTTTTAAAAACATCACCAGATTAGATTCTGTTATGTGATAGGTCGATGAAATGTAGAATTAAGTTATTCATTTAATTGTACTTCTCATTTAATAATACATTAGTGTCATTTAGACTAGTATTTTAACATTAATAACACGCAGAATACAATACTTTGTCAAATTTACACACGGTTTCGTAAAAAAATTATTTTTGAGTTAGGCATATGCCCTTAAAATAAAGTATCTCTTGTAAATTCACTAATTTATTTATTTTTTAAATAATTGGACATCTTAAATAGAAATATATGAATTAAACATAAGATATTCAATCAATTAATTCACAATTAAACTGGTGCCAATCACTAATGAGACTCAAATAGCATTACTCCATTTGATGATAACTGCATTTTTAATTTTATTATGTAAATAGGCAAAAGGTCAAAATGGGGCCCAACCCAATTCTTATCCACCAGAAAATATCTGGCAAACACTGGGCCCAAGATATTATCAGCCATCTGACGTGGCACATAAACACGTGTAAAAGGCGTGCCTTCGCTGGTCCCCTACCTATACTCCCTTCACCGCTTCTCTCTACTTATTATTTTTGCAAGAAATTCAGTTAACCGGTGAATGGAAGAGCCGGTGGCGAGTCCTGCGATAACAGAGTTTCTAGCAAATGAGTTGATCCGGTTGAACTCGGGTACATCTTCTTTGATGGCTGAGAATTCGGAAGATTGTTTGCATAAGTCACCGGTAATCAGTGATTCCTTTTATTTTAGAAATTATCCGCTTCTTACCGTATGCACACATGTACATTTTTTTTTTTTTCGTTTTATTTTTTGTTTGGTGGCTTGTTGCAGTAAAAGAAAATAATAAAATTGGTTGAGACCTGAAGAAGTTAAGATCCTGCCTCGATGGTTGATTTGCGTTTATAGGTTGATGTAGTTTAATTGGATTTGAGTAAAAAATTACTGAAAGTTCGATACTTTCTCAGCATTTGTGTGTTCTAGTAGGCTTGTATCTGCTGCTTGATAGAGGAGAATAGAGTGGATTTATTGTAGCCTTAAAACTTAAAAGAGGAAACAACTAAGAGTCAATTTTCACTTTAAAGATGTTAATTCTCTATAGGGCTGTGTTTATTTGTTATGATATTTGATTGTGGTTGATGGATGATTAAACTTGTCGTGATGGTAAAAGAGAATCCAGATCACGATTCCTTTTGTCAGATGGTTGTAATGATGTCAAATACTTTCGGGTTTTGGACTGTGAGGTTACCAGTTGGTTGGTTAATTTTTGTCTTTCTTTGCTTTAGGGTTATGTCTGCCCTGTAAAAGTGTTTGTACGGCTTTAGTGTTGCACGGCCGTTAGTTACCGAGATGAAATAAAAAGGCATTGCACTTCAATGTAAAATCGTGAAATTTTGTCAGGTTTTAGGGAAGTTTAGTTGTTAGCTGAAGATTTGAGATGTGGGAGTGATTAGGTCTACTTTTCTAAACTAGAATTGCACAAATTATCTCCCTGAAAATGTCACCAAGGAGCACCTGTGGCAGGGTTTTCATTGTTGTATGGTTTTGTCTTGTGGCACTCATTTTAGTCATGATCACGCGTAAATCTCGCATGAGATAACTGCATGTTGTTACATTATGTAAGAATTAAATGCCCAATTTCCTTCGGCTTTGCACTTGATGACCAAAAACCAGGTGACCTGTTGAGGGATTCAGGATCCACTGAGGAGGCTCCCCTGATGGATATTGATACCTTTCCTTTTTCTCCAAAAGAAGGAAAACGCAGAAATTGTTCTCACAAATATGGTGAATTTTAATACTCAATGCTATAAGTACATTTTCAAGAACCATTGAAAAAATGGTTTGTGAAGTGGTTCAGTTGTAGCTAAAGTAGAAGCTCTTAAATGAGAATGGAATGCCGAACTCACTCTTAGTTAAACAAGTGTCTTTTTGGCGGTTTACGATCTTTAATATAAGCATCCATTGACCTCATTGCTTCCATATTAGGGAAAACCTGGTCCCACAGGAATGCTATACCATCACAGGTAATGTTAAAAAAGATAAATGCTCAACACTTTTCTATATGTGCAGTAATTTTACAAACAAATTTTCCTTTTTCGATGAAATATGTACGTATTCGGGAAGAAAATTTTCTCAGATTCCATTTTTTCTCCAGGATAACCCTACAACATGGACAAATAAGAAGCACAATTTGTATCTAGACCATTTGGAAGTGTCATTTGTTAAACAGTTGCAACAATCAATGAGTTTGCTTGCATCAAGCTCTGAGCAGAACAAGAGTGAGAAACATCTATCTCAAAAACGGCATGCTGATGTTCATATTTCTTCTGATCAGGTTGAGGAACTTATTTGATTCGGCATGGCTTGTTCTATATTTGTTGTATTCTCTTTCTTAAATGCATGTCTAACTGCATATTCTTCAAAAACAGAAGTTCATTTGTGTCATTTTCTTTATCAGTTAACTGTAAATCAGGATGGCTGTTGGCAAAATATCAATTACAAAAGGAGTCAGCCTCTTTTGCATACTTCAGCTGGTACTCGTGATGCTCTTAAGAAACCACGGGTAAATTGGTTTGGATGCATGTGTAACCACTGCCCAGCTGATTTGCAAGAATGTCTGGGACTTCGTCGTACTGAGAAACACACAGCTGTGGAAGGGATGAAATCTCAGGGATTGAAAACATGTTCACACCATCTTCTAGCCAGTGACATATACACTGGTGATATATCTGACTTCACGATAGGCTATTTGAACTCGTCCTCGTGCATGACTTATTCCTTTTTCTTATTGTACCTATCATGTGGTGAGTTTACTTCATAATTGACGTGAGTTGTCGTTTTTCTCTGTCCCATGATATTGGGAATGTGAGACATTTCTTCCATTTCCTTCAAAGAAAGTGTGGATGAAGAGAGAATTGTGCAAACTCAGATTTGTTAAAAAGAACTGAGTTCTTGTTGTATTTTCTATTGGTTGTTGCAAGCCTGCAAAAGCACTGTTCTCCTATCTCGCACTTCATTTTTCATGGATAATCTGCACATATATACATCATTTTTCACGTTTCGCATTTGTCAAATGATTTTAAAGTCATTTGTCCCAAATATACATCTCTATGTAAGTTTGGAATTGTATTCTCATTTATGTGACCAAATC
>CAIGRT010113453.1:0-20005 GCA_903798405.1 Fraxinus platypoda | reverse complement strand
TATCTTTATTTTCTCTTGGTTATCATTATTGATTATTCTCGAATGGTGCAAAATGCATGAATTTATAATGGCCTATTAGCAAATAACGTTATTACCTTTTACCATTGCTGTGAAAAACGTTTTTACCTTTCATTTTTTTATTTTCACATTTCATTACGTAAAATACCATTTTCATCATTTTTTCCAATTAAAAGCTGTAAAATGACGAATATATCATTATGTATAAATAAAACAAAAAGAAAAAAATAATTGCAATCAAGGTCCCAATTTTTTTAAAAAGTGTAAACGAATTCTAAATAAATTATTAAAAGGGTAATTAGCACATAATGTCCCTACCTTTCATATTATTGTGAAAAAATTCACATCTTTTCATTTTTCGATTTTTTAACCCTTAATTACATCTTTGAATTGCGCAAATAATTATTTCTATCCATTTTCATTTAATTTTTCAATGAAAAGTTGTGAAATGACGAATATATTCCACTATATAAATAAAAAAAATAAAGAACTAATTACAACCATATTTCCAATTTTAAAAAAAAAAAAAAAGTTTAAACGAGTCCCAAATAAATTATTAAAAAATTAAAAAAATTGATTTTTTTTTTGTAAAAAGGTGCAAACGAGTCCTAAATAAATTATTAAAAAATTAAAAATTAAAATAATGCAAACGAGTCCCAAGTAAATTATTCAAAAATTAGAAATTCAAAAAAAATTAATTTTCTTTGATTTTCTTTATATATATATATAAGAGGATATATTCATCATTTCACATCTTTTTAATAAAAAATTGGATGAAATGGATAGAAATGATGGTTTACGCAATTAAATGTGTAATTAATGGTGAAAATCCCAAAAAAATGAAAGGTATGAACTTTTTTAACAATAATAGTGAAAAATATGGACATTATGTGCTAATTATAGTTTAATAATTTATTTGGGACTCGTTTGCACTTGTTTTAAATTTTTGGGACTACGATTACAATTAGTTCTTTCTTTTTCTTTTTGTTTTATTTAAATAAAAATGTGTATTTGTCATTTCATTGCTTTTAATTGAAAAAATAGATGAAAATGACTTTTTGCACAATGAAATGTGAATATAAGAGTGAAAATGCAAAAAAATGAAAAGTAAAGACGTTTTCACAATAATAATAAAAGATAAAGACATTATGTGCTAATTACTCAATTTATAATAGTATTTGTTGACAATATCCCATAAAAATAGAAAGTTGGGGACCTATAAGGTGTGAAAAATTGGTTAAAGACCCAAGTGCTCCTTATGGAAATGTTAGGTACCTCCAGTTCCAATTTCTCTTTCTTTTTAATNAATATCCCATAAAAATAGAAAGTTGGGGACCTATAAGGTGTGAAAAATTGGTTGAAGACCCAAGTGCTCCTTATGGAAATGTTAGGTACCTCCAGTTCCAATTTCTCTTTCTTTTTAATATGTCTTTTGAATCCCACATTCGGGCACTAACTTTAAACTGAGTATAAGGTAATTAATTGGCCTAAAGTAGCCAAAATTAAAGAATAAACTAGTAAATGTTCAATCCCACCTAAGTTTTGTTAAACTAGCAAATGTTTAATTAAAGAATAATACCTCGGACTTAGGAGGACCGTTTGGTAAAGTAGATGGTTGGGTCTCCTTCCATCGCCTAGAGTAAAGGAGAGGCAAAGCGACAACATCTTTTTATGCCTCAGAGACAAAGCCATTCGAGATCAAAAGGTGTCAGTATTGAGACTTTGCATTGCTCGAAAAGTGTCATCTGCGAGGCTTGGATTAGCCTTTGTACATCACTTCGGGGGATCATAGATACTGCAGTCTCTCATGTACTTTTGTTTAGTCTAGCGAACCTCTTTGCATAGCTGACATCCATGTGGTGTATCGGATGGATAGAAGTGTAACAAAAATCATTGATTAATATATTCCTTTACGGGGACAATTCTTATTCTTTCGATGTTTATAAAAATATTATGGCGATTTCAAGCATTTATACTAGAGGAGAAAATAAATGCAATAAAGATAATTATTTTTCCTTTCTTTTCTTGGTTATCCAAACAAGATATATAATTGAATACAAAGTATCCTATTATTTATTTCCCCTTCATGTCAATGGAGGAATAATCCATTCTTTCACCAAATGCATATTTGGTATATAATATGAATACAACTCAACAATACAATAAACAAAATTAATTATTCAATAACTCGAGGTACCATGATATAGATTGGATATAATTCGATCAATTGTAGAACTCTCTCCCTCGTGCGCTCTCTCTCTTCTTGAAAGCGGCCTATTTCAGAATTTGTGGCTCCAGTATAACTACAAATTAATTTTTCCATGGATTATAAATTGTGAAGTAGGCTTCATTGTCCATTTATACACATTTGGTTCTGATTCCTGATGCTATTCGCGTTCCAAATACAACACAATCAAGATATTTTCCTACCACACAGTTTGGACAATGCCATTTCATGGATATATTATCATTTAAGAAAACTTCGTTCTCAGAAAACTTTGATCCGGTTGAACTGGATTAACAGCTAAAACTAGAAGCAATTTTGATTGTGATTGATACTTTTTAAACAACCTTTTCTTTCCAACCATCTTTAGATGTGTTATTTTTTTCTTAATTATTCGTTAGGAAAATTACTTATATTGATAGGAAAGACTGAAAGTACTTGTTTCTAACTTCAACCAAGAAAATGGTTATTATTGTAACTTATTTACTTCTAATGTAGATATACTTATAATTGAATTTTGTCACCCTAGCCAAACATGCAACTGCCAATCACTAGATTATTTTATTGCAAGAGAAACTGATGATAACAAAAAAAAAAACATTATTTGATCAAGGTTGACAGGGATAAGTAGATTCAGATGAATATAATTTATTTATTTCTTCCTTCCTTCCTAAGAGTAACATAAAAATCTAAGTTGTGATAGATGTCTCAACGGCAACCCCCACACCAGAGTAATTAACTTCACAAATCTTGTCATTTTCCCAGAGTTCTGGTATTGCTTCCCTCAGATAGTGGATGCTTTCCATTGCATAATCTGCTCCTATCACTTTCTGAGATTTCCCAACCTGGATGCAAATTTAACACAATTTTTTCATTGTTTGATCGGTAAGGTGGACGGTATAGTACAAAACTGTATTAAAGATTGTCTAGTCATGTCCCGTTTAATGCCCTATTTAGCTCAATAATTTCAGCATGATTCCCTTCTGATCAGGCAATTAGCTTTATTATGGAGTGTTGTTAGGACTACTTACCAGCACAGTATGGAGGCCCACCCGTTTTCCAGACTGAATGTTTCGAACACTATCCTCAAAGAACAACTGCAAGATCAAACAAAACTGCATGAATGAGCGCGTGAAGTTCAAAATTTGTTTGGTAAAATTAACGTTTTGAGTTGGAAAAGTGGTAATCCTACAGTTCTGTGTGGATTGATATAGGCAATATCAAGAGCCCTTTCGATGGCAGATTCTGATGGTTTGCAGATAACTGGTGTCTTTGGCAACCCATCAGATCCCTCATTAGGCCGACAAAAATGTCCAATAATGTCGAAAATCTGAGGGCTGCCATCAGAGGCAGTAGAAGATTGTGTGGATCCCAGAAACTCAATATCATCTTCATCATCAGATATCGAGCTCTTGTGAATAGGATTCAGAGTCTCAAAGCAAATAATCCCTTCAAAACAGTCCTCCAAACCAAGTTTGCTGAGAACCTTGATGGCATGGACTTTATCAGCATTTGTGAAAATCTATTATGCAATGAAAACCGAAAGTTAGTACCATAATTAGAAATTTGTTAGTTTAGATTCATAACTACTGCACAAAATGCTGATACAGAACTTACAACTTTCCGAACTGGCAAGCTTAACAAAAGGCTTCTCAGAACAGGATCCGGCTTTAGATTTTCATAAGGCAATCGCCCATGGACAAAACTACAAAATGCCAATTCAGAGGTTCAATAATCAATAGCTTAACCATGTCGAATGCCTCCTTCCCTTTGCTTCTTATAGCAATAAACTGGTACCTCGCCAGTTAATTTCTACTTAAAACAAACATATCATCTGACATATCTAGGCCAATAGAATAAGAAATTAAGAGATAAGGCTCCTCACCTATGATATTCATCATAGTCAAAATCAAAGCCAATAGCCTGCACATAAAATATCCCATGACAAATGGTCTCTACGCAAATCATGTTCCAATTAGCTATCGCAATGAAGAAAGCTTACCCTAAGGCCTGCCATTGTAGTCCCATAGTTGTTGTACAGCAGGTTACCCATATCAGTGATTTTGCTCTCTTCAATTCCAAGCTTTTCGATCATATAATCTAGAAAAGTAAATACATTATAAATAAAACACAACTGAAAAATTTAACTTTAAGTCCTACTAGACAGTGCAGTCAATACTGTCTAGTTTTTTTGAGTCCATTTTATCAAACAAGCCATTAACCGTAGTACTCAAGAACAACAAGAAACAATCTTACCTTGAATGTTTTTAAGAACTGCCGACGCCAGACCAGAACTTAGGGGGTAAAGAGTATCATCAAGATCTGAAAAGTTCAAAGAATGCTTCAGTCTTGTTTCTCCCATGAGTGAAATTTAAAGATTGTCATTAAGTTAAAAACTAACCAAATAGAAGACAATCATATTTTGGCCTCTGAACTTGCATGTACAGTTCATCGTTTTCCATCTTGATCTATATTAGGAGAAATATGGGTCAATGTTGGCTCGCAACTAAAGTGAAATTTAGAAAAATACAGCTAAAAATAAACACATATATTTACACGGTTACCCAATTTAAGCTACGTCCACGGACAAGTATAGGAGGATTGCACTATAATAGAAGAATTATAATAATCTTCTCTTTAAATACGAGGGGATAACAATAATTAATCTTTCTCGTAATAGGAGAAACGAAGTAGAAAACACTCAGAAATATATTTTTTTCTCCTATAATTGTATGTGTCTCTCTACTCACTATTTCTTCTCTCTTCACCTCTCTACAATTATACATTTTCTCTTCGAATTACGCCCCCTATTTATAGTGAAATGTTGCCACATACCTCATTAATTATGACACCACAAGTCAACATAAACATTAAAAGATTGATTGTATTTACTGCATACATTTCGGCTGAAGAGAAAAATTTCAATCTTCCAATCCTCAGCATTAAATGGGAAGGTAGCTTGCATTAGCATTAAATGAAAAGATGGCTTGCATTTAATGTGTTGACATAGTGGAGATTGCTTGTACCCTTAAAGTCAACAAAAGTGGCTTTATAGTCAACATTACTCCTACTTAAATTTAATTTTGTTGTAACCATTCTATTTTTCCTAAATTTACTGGTTTCATACGAGGATCGACCATTTAAACTCTTCATTACTAATATGCTTTGTTAATATATCTGCTAGATCATCATCTGTAAGAATTTTCTGTATAACCGCACTTTTTTCTTCCACATTCTCTCAAACAAAATGATACTGAACTCGAATATGCTTTTCCTTTGCGGAAACGCTGGATTCTTTGCCGGTGCAAAGCACTATGACTATCTGAAAATAGAGAAATCTTCTATTGTTTGTGCTGGAGCTCCTTAGTTAATATTTACATCAATATTGGCTCTTTGCTGGCTTGTGTAGTTGCAAGAATGTAATCTTCCTTTATCGTAGAATTAACTACGATAGACTGTAGTTTTAAAACCTAGTTTACAGCTTCTCCAGTAACAGTAAACACATAACCTATGGTGGGCTTACTTTTGTCAAGATCACCTGTATAATCTGAATCAACATAGCTTTTGACAATAAAATCTGATCCTCCATAACATAATGTAGCATATGAGGCACCCTTGACATATCTCATTATCCTTTTTAAAGACTCCAATGTTCTTTACCAGGATTAGCCATATATTTACTAATCACTCCAACTGCTT
Organism: Fraxinus platypoda; assembly: GCA_903798405.1. Lineage (NCBI taxonomy): Eukaryota > Viridiplantae > Streptophyta > Magnoliopsida > Lamiales > Oleaceae > Fraxinus > Fraxinus platypoda. The sequence continues at coordinate 14,064 of CAIGRT010113453.1, read as the reverse complement.
GTGCAATGTCTGGTCTTGTATAAATCATATCAAACATTAAGCTACCCACTACTAATGTGTACCTACTCGAGACATTTCTATTTTCTCTACTTCGTTGCTAGGACTTATACTTAAAAATAACTTGAAATTAAAAGGAAGATGGATAGAAATTGTTTACAATCTTGTATATTGAAGCGTTGCAAAATTTTCCTCATATAGTTCTTTTGACAAAAACAAATCTTCCTATTATTTTTGTTTCGGTAAAATCGCATATGTAAAATCTTGTTTTCTGGTCCCAAGTCCCTCATTTCAAATCTCTAGCCAACTATGCCTTCAAGTTTTTAATACGATCTCTGCTGAAACCTGCCTACAATATGTAGTCAACATACAACAGTAAAATAATGAAATCGCTATCTCCAAATCTCATATAGTAAGCATAATGATCTAAAGTGAGTCTATTTATATCCAAGGCTCATAATGAAAGAATCAAATCTCTTATACCTACATCCTAGTGCCGTCTGAGACCATATAGAGATTTGTTCAACTTGCAAACTAGGTTCTCTTTTTCCTTTTTCATCAAAACCTTCTAGTTAGAGCATATAAATCACTTCAAGTTCTCCACGAAGAAACAGTTTTCACATCAACTATTCTAGGTGTAAGTTGAATGTAGCACACATTACCAAGACTACTTGAACTATTGTGATTCGAACAATATGAGAACATTTTGTTGAAGTCAATGCTTTCTTTTTTAGTATATCCCTTCATCACCAGTCTTACACGATACTGTTCTACTTAATCATTACCATCTCGTTCGATCTTGTAGACCCACTTACTACCAATGGTCTTCCTTCCTTATGGTAATGAAATAAGATCCCATGTCTTTGTTTGTGAAGAGCGTCAATTTCTACTTGAATTGCTACAATCCACAAAGTAGTTCTTTGCTATTTATAGCTTCATAGAAAGTTGATGGTACTACCTCCCATATTGTACTCTAAGTGCCAAGCTAGTTCTCTCCTCTCCCGAGTTGATAGTCAAACTTCTAGAATTCTAAACTCAGCTTGTTATTGTTCTTCATGCTCTAGTGCTACTTCAAGAGAATCTGGAACATCTCGTTCTTCTCTATCTTCAACTAGTCTATGGTTTCTGTTTTGAAGTGCTACCATTTTATTTTTCTTGTACCTTATCTTTTACAAATATTACAAATATTATCACCTTGGGGCAGTAAGATTCCGCAGGCGATACGCTTTGACTCCATCAGCATACCCTAGGAAAATGTATTTTCTAAATTTTGGATTCAACCATGATATTTCTTAGGCGTTGTATATGATGTACACGAGACTTCCAAATACATGTAAGCAAGAATAATCAGCTGGCTTATCAGTCTACACCTCTATGGGCATTTTCAAATCAATCGAGGTTGATGATGACTGATTGATCACATAATAGGTGGTTTTGACTGCTTCTGCCCAGAATGTCCTAGCCAGCCTCGCAGCTCTCAACATTGTTCTTATTATCTCTAACAAGGTTTTGTTCATCCGCTTTTTTACTCTATTTTGTTGTAGAGTATGCACTGTTGTGAACTATCTCTTAATACCTTCTTGTTGATATAAGTTCTCAAATTTATCACTGATAAATTCTCCTCCATTGTTAATCCTCAAACACGTGACCTTTTCTGATTCAAGCTTCGCAGTGCTTTTAATATTTTGAAAACTGCAAACACATTGCCTTATTCTTGATTGGATGTACCCATCTCCTATAGTAGTCATCAATGAAAAACACAAAGTATTTTACATCTCATAGGGATAAAACTGGTACTTGCCAAACATCCGAATGAACCAACTCTAGAATAATTTTACTTCTAGCATTGAAAATGATGAACTTCAATATGTACTACTTACTAGTAACACAATGCTCACAAAAGGGTAATGAAACATTTCTGAGCTTTAAAAGAAGCTTTTGTTGAGCATTTTCAAAATCGAGGTTCGACATGTGGCCAAGCTTGTGGTGTCACATCATCGTTAATTCTTTTGTTAAACTTGTCGATGCAACAACTGCTTCTGTTTCCTGTAGAGTCTCTCCTTTAAGCATGTACAAATATGTAGCTATTTTTTCTGCTTTTATCAACACAAGCGAACCTTTGGATGTCTTCATGATCTTATCTTGAACATGGGCTTTGCACCCAATATTTTCTAATTGTCATATTATTTTTCTTCAGGCCCTTTACGTATCGTACCTCGCGGATGGTGCGAACTGTATCATCATACATTTTCAATTTGATGGTATCAATACTAGTTATTTGCAAGGCATGATCATTCCACATATTTACCTGTGATAGGTTCATATTGATAGAACTATTCTCTTCATGGCGTCATGTACCATGTAACTCCTGACTTCATAAGCCAAACGTTACCAAACCGCTTTCTGCTTCCAACGACTATTGTTACCTTACTGTATAAAATCTCTCCATCATATGAGGTGCTTACTATAAAACCTTGAACTTTTAATGACTTGGGTTCCTTTGGCTTCTTCCTTTTAAAAAAACAAATATCCAACGGTCCCTTTCGTAATGCCCTTTCTTGCCACAATGATGACACGTGGCATTCTTCTTACTTCTAGGTTTTGATCTACTCTGATTATGACTCCCACTGGAGCAACGTTCCATTGATCTCCCTCTCATCATTGTCAAAGCTTCCGCTTATTGTGAACTTGTTAATCTATCGTTCTTCTTCTTCCGTTGGCTTTCTTTTTAAAAGCCGCAGTTGCAACGTCATCGAAACTAGACTTTATATGTTGTTGGTTAAGTTGATGATGAGTTAATTATACGAATCTGGTAGACTTTTAAGTAAAACCTCATCACGTTCACCCATTTCTACGTTATACCCCATTATTGTGAGTTGTGAAAAAAAAAAGTGTTAAGGGTCTTTGCCATCTTCTTGACAATACTCCATCGACTAGTGTTCACTGCAGATTAGCAATTATAATGCCACCCATCTCATTCCACTTGCGATTGTTAGTGATCTCCACGGCCTCCATCCAATCGTCGTCAAACAGTTATCTTTTCTCAAAACTACTTTTATTCTCATTTTCCCACAATGAGAAATTGTTCCTATTGAACTTTTCAATCTCATACTTAGCCGTCATTTTGTTCAACATTGCTGTTCAATTAGGGATGGCAAAAAAACTCGTCGACTCGGGCGGCTCGGCCCGGAAAAAGCCCGAGCCTCGGTTACACCGAGCCGAGGCTTGGGCCGAGCCCCATTTTGGGAAGTCGGCTCGAGCCTGGGCCGGCCCATGGCCCGGGTGAGTCTGCCCATTATTAAAAAAAAATTAAAATTAATATTTTTAAAAGAGAATAGCTGCCTGCAACGAGCCTGCCCATTATAAAAAAAAAAATTAAAATTAATTTTTTTAAAAAGAGAATAGTTGCCTGCAACAACTGCCTGTTGCAGGCAGCTATTTTGCAGGCAGCACAGGCTGCCTTCAATTAAAAAAAAATATAAAGCCCAGCCTTTCAAAGGCAGCAGCACGGGCCGAGCCCTTTTTTTTTTACCAGGCTTTGCTCGGCTCGGGGCCAAAAAAGCTCGGCCCAAACAAGCTCTAGCCGAGCCCGAGCTTTTTTTTTTTCGGCTCGACGCGTTGACATAGCTAAGTAGTACCTTGTATACAAATAGTAAACAATGAACCTATATAAAACTTCACTCTAATACTACTGCTACAAAAAATATGGGTCAAGGTTGGCTTGAAACTAAAATGGAATTGAGAAAAATATAGCTAAAAATGGACATAAATATTGACGTGGTTCACCAAATTTAGGTTGTGTCAATGGGGAAGTATAGAAGGATTGCACTATAGTATAAAAATTACAATAAACTCCTCTATAAATACAAAAAGATAACAACAATCAATCTCTCTTATCATAGAAGAAACTAAGTAGGAAACACCCATCCTCTCTCTTATAATAGGAGAAACTAAAAGAAACACCCATCCTCTCTATAATTTATTCTGTCTTCTCTACTCACTATTTCTGCTCTCTTCACCTCTCTACAATTGTACATTTTCTCTTCAAACTGCATCCCCTATTTATAGTGAAATGCTGCCACATACCTCATTAATCATGGCACCACAATTTCAACATAAACAGTAAAAGACTGACTGCATTTCCTGTACACATTTCTCCTAAAGAGAAAATTTTCAAATTTTCAATATTAGCACTAAATGCAAAGTGGCTTGCTTCAACAAAAGCGGCTTTGTACGCAACAATCTATGTATTGAGTAAAGAATTGAAATATGTAAGCATCGAGTGCCAAGATAATGTAAATCCACCGTCTATTAACATGAAAAATGCAATTTTAATCTCAATCTACATATTTTCATGGCTGGGAAACAGATTATTTTCTTGCACAGAAAATATCACAATTTGAATAAAATTACAGAGGCAGCAGCAGAAAATCGAACCAAGAAATAAGGACAAGAAAAAACGGTAAAAGAATTTCGTAGCCCATAAAAAAAACTAACTGGAAAATTGAATAAAAGTGAGAATCAAATTCATTATTAGTTGATGCGATATAAATTTAAATCCAAACAATAATCACTTGCGTTTACGTTATAATTAACGAAAACTTGACTAAAATCACATAATTCAGAAAACCCATCAACCAAAAGTTGCATCATCCTTCATAAGTTAACATAATCTTTAGGGGCCATTCATCTTTTCCAAGTTTCAAAACATATATATCAGATTGCGTGAGAAGTAAAACTGAGTAAAAAGAAACACAATGGATAAATTCCAAGAAGAGAACGCACCTGAATAGGAATGTCGATTGACAAAACACAAAAATGAAGTGTTTAAGTCAAGTAAAAGGAGAGAAAATGCAGTCTCCTCTGTGCAGAGAATTGAAGAACGCGAAGGAGCGGGGAAGAAAAATGGAGGCACGTGTTGTGTTTAAATAGACAAACCGTTGGGTCTCATCCATTTAAAAAATTGATATATAACGTACAAAATGTATTATCGTAATTAAATAAAAAAATTAAGTTAAAATAAAAAAGTGGGTGTATAGTTTTGAAAGATTATTTGGCAATTACAATATGACAGTTGTTCTGTCTGGACACCTAGAAATTTTCATTTCGCCCCTATGGGGTCAAAAGTCTATGGCCTCTTTCCTCTCATCTTCTTAATAGTCCTCTCAATAGAATCTTGACTTCCGTGATGTTTTAAAAAGCGTAAAGTGTAACTAAAGTCCTGTTTGATGTACATTTTAAAGGTAAGAATATATTTTTACTGTTAATGTGATGGAGAATCTGTGATTGAAAAAGAAGAAAAAGTTATTGATGTGATGGAAAATATTATATTATTGAAGAATGTGTGGTTGAAAATGAGTAGAAGAATGAGAATGAAAAAAATAATATGAACCAAACAGGGTCTAAGTGTGGAGACGAAGTTTCAAACTTTACGAATTTAAGCGAGTTTAGATGAGACTTAGACGTAAAAAAAAAATATTTTCTTATTTTTAATATTATTGTAATAATTAAAATAATACATATCAAACATCTAAAATTATAAAATACTATATTTATTTAATAATTCCTACCATTAGTCAATTATACAATTTTCAAGTTTTTGGAATACAAAAATTATAATATTTTTTATAATTTCAATTTTCAATTAGACAAATCCTACTTAATAGATTTATAGAAACTTCATACATGCTTTTGAAATTTGCAACAAAATAACGAGTTTCAAAATCATAATTGCATAATGTAGATAGCTCCCTATCTTAAATTTTATTTAACTATTTAAATAAAATCATTTTTAACTTTTGTACGAATAAAATTTTTTAAAAACTTGAAATTAAAGTTAAATGAATTTTTTTTAAATAAAAAAATTAATAAGCTAAAGTCAAGTAAAAAAACAAAAACAAAAAATTAACTTGAGAAATTTCCATTTTCTCTACTGTTATGGAGTCGATTGTGGTCCCATTTTTCCTATCTTCTCAATCATTTTCTCAATAAGGTTTTTTATTTAAATTTCTATACTAAACAAATTTAGTTGAAGCATTTTGAATTATTTGTAACGTGTACGACATTAAACTTATCACTTTAAAAAATCAATTTTTATTAAGAGGAGCATCACAAAACCCTTATATGTTAATTATTATTCTAATATTCAAGCAACTTGTGATTTTACTCGTAAGATGTATTAATAAAATAGTAAATTATTTGAGAACATCAATATCATAATTTGACTTTTCGTGAAAGCTTTAGACATCTCGCATTGCTCATATGAGCTTTCAAGCTCTAATACCATATTGATTTTTGAGTTCTACCTTAAAAGGCTAGCATTATTAATGGTGGTTCAAGCTCTCTTATTGTTTTGATATTTGAACAATGCGGAAAATTTCACCTTTAATAAAACTATTTTTTTAAAATTTTAACTTCGTTGTACTTTTTCACGGGCATACATTTAAGAATAATGCTGTTTGTACACCAGGTGTACGTACACTATGTGTACACAATGGTGTACACAATTAATCTTTTACACCCCTCTCACATGGAGGGGGGCCCATACACAATAAAATATTTGTGGGCCCCCCTCCATGTGAGGGGGGTGTAAAAGATTGTATGAATAATTATGTACATGTAGCATGATTGTATATTTAATACACAAATAATTTTATAATCCAAGCACGAATATCTAGAACTTTTGATCGATGTCTAAATTAGGTTAGTGTTGGAAGTGTACCAACTACTTTCCAGCCTAAAAGGTGAAAGACGTGGATTTCATATGCTACAAGGTTAGTAAAGGTACCTTTCACTCACCACCTACAACAAATTCTTCCTTCCATCTACTACTCTTGATTGCCTTTTTGTCATCTTCGAATTGTACTCATTCCATGCATCGAATGGAACCACGATTGCAAGTTACGTGAAACATGTGACTAGTTATCAACGAGAAAAATTATTAATGCCCTGATTATCCAAGTGTTCATAAGAATTAATTATTTAACGTTTAGACGAATAACATACTTTGTGTATCAAATATATTTGTGTAATTTCGTACTTTCAACAGGTTTAGTAGTACCATTAGAACACGCTCAAAAGCTCCATCATGCGAGTGGCAAGGACTCTAGTTATATAAACGTCACTCTTAGAATAATAGTGTCCATGACCGAAAACAAATAGGTGAAGAGTGATCCATGTGTCATGAAATTTCAGAGTTTTGTTCAAATGCTATGAATAGTTCATTTTCCTTTTTGGCATTGAGTAATATCAGTTTTTAAAGAGACGTCTCCATTTGAACTCTCACTACTTTATTTCTGAGCTTTTGAATGCATCCTCATCCTAGTGGGAGAGTTGTCATAACTCTAGACGCTAACTAGTTTAGAAAATGACAGTATCCATCGTTTTTGAAGGAACGTATCCAAGGCTCATACTCTCACACTTTATTCACGAGCTTTTGAATATACTATCGTTCTATTAGGACAAATGCTATAACTCTAGACATTGGTTCAGAGAATGATAGTACTCAATACGGAAAAAGAAATTAAAAGAGAAAGGAGAACTAAAGTATCCCAACAAATGACTTTTCAACTATTGTTGCTATTCCATTCGAGATCAAAATTCTAAATGAAGTTGTTGATAAACGTGATTAGACATAAGCTTAGCTAGTTGCCATTAGGGTTAGTAGTAGGTTTGTAATTTGTAATTTGTTCATATGATAGTACTCTATTATTTTTAATTAATAGATATCTTAAGCGTGACATCATTGTCAAAGTGAAAATGACAAACCCTCTTGTAACACAATCTACATTTTCTTTAATCATTAGGATAATAATTGGATCCTTAGGATCATTAATACTATAGAAAGTACAAAACAAAGTGGACTTAAATATTCTTAGAAGGGGAAAAATAGCCCCTTGTTTTGTCTCTACTTAATAGTTACAATTCTATTATATTCTGATACTGAGGAAAAAATGGTTAAATATACAAATATTTTATGATTCTTAAGAATTCAAATCTTCTTTCTCTGCTCAATTATTTTCCACCTACTAGCTTGCTTGCTGGCTGGCCCTGATTGTGACACACACATTGCTACTTTTTTTATTTGTATAGATCTAAAGAAACTCGTGTTCGTATAATTTTTTATTTCGCATTTATTTGATATTATGTTTGAGTTTACATCTGTAGCTTATCCAAATACACGTGTCAAAATATATCGTAACATTAGTAATTGGACTTCGGTAAAGTAGACCAGACAAAAATAGCGATGAAAAAAGTTAAAATTTTACTCGCTTCAATTTAAAACTATATATCAAATATGTCTTAAAAGCGAACATGTTTCGGTCCTTCCGAAAATTTTACACCTTTGAAACATAAAAAGGTTGAAGAGATTAAGAAAAAGATCATGTAAAGAGACATTCCTAACCTCAATAGATTAGAATTTTTTGCTCTCATTTTCTTCTTGGGAGGGGTGTGGAAAGGACCTGTTCTTTCACATTATTTTGAAGTTTTGGAGACAATGAACAGCCTGTACTTTATGCTTTAGGTGGTGAACTTTCTCTTTTACAAGTTTGGCATGTTTAAAATTTAGGAAGATCACTGACTGTTAAAATTAAACAATTGTAAGCAAAATTTACTTGTCACTTTAGTGAGAAATTTTGTCCAATCACACTAGATTTTATATGGGTCGCAAAATAAGATCACGAGATTTTTGACTAACTTGTAATGAAATGTTAGAATCTACATCGTGCGATACAGTCAAAACAAGGTATTCTAGTAAGAATAGATATCTCGAAGACACGTAAACTTATCAACGGATTCTCTACCCTCTCTTTGTAAATATTTATTTTTAATACGCTATGTTGACATTATAATGTGTAATATTTATTTTCTTTTTTTAGTTAATTGTGTACTCTAATTTACTAAATAAGTCATCAAAAGAACTTGACAATACCAGAGAATTGAAATAAAGAGATGAAAATAGTTATAAAGAAATTAAAAGACTACATACCCTGCATCTTTCCCTATATTTAGGAGAAATATAGGCTATATTAAATTCTAATAATGATAATACAAAAAGGTCTAAACTTGCTACTTTTAAGACTACATTTCCATATCAAAATTAACCTAAAAAGACATGAAAATTTTCTACTTTTTTTTTTCGTTTAAGAAAATAAAATAGGATATGATTATCTTTCAAATTTCCTATCACAACATGTCATTCAAATCTTACATTTCCCCCATTCCAATATTTTATGAAATTCGACTGTCCATTGAAGCTGTAGACTTATCAAATTTTTTGTTTGAGATTTTGATCACTTACACCATGTTGAGTCTGGGGTCAATGTCAACGTTTTGTTGGGATGCTATGAATAATTGAATAATAGCTTATTCTGCTTTTGGCGTTAAGTAATTGTCGAATTAATTTTTCCGTTCGGTGCGATCTCGCTAGAACATTTTAAAATAAAGAGACTCAAACTAAAATGATATTTCATAGTTACTAAGAATCTAAGTTGATTTGAATTTTAATAGATCTAGTAATAAATTAAACAAAAGTGAAGAAAAAAAATTCACAGATATTCTGGATTTATTAAAAATAAAACTCTAGTTTATTAATTATTCTACCCTTGTCTTCCAATATGTGAGCTGGCTGTGCATGAAAGGTACAACAACATAGATCCTAGATATTGTTTTGTCCCTGTTAGAACAGAGGAATCTAATTAAATAATGAGATCTATTTGAGGTGTTGATCCTATATATTTTGCTTGCCAATTTTGTCTCAGTCTAAAAGGAATATGAATTGATCTTTTAAGAATAATGCCGAGGTGACCGAAAATGGATGATCAAATGGATGACCTACCCTCACATGGATGTGGGTCCCAAGTGAATAAAATAATGCCCCGACCCCGAGGTGTGTCTTTTAGGTCATCCCTTAGGTCATCCATTAGGTTACCATAGCATGATCCATCTTTTAAAGACATCCTGTCTCATCACACTTTACATCTCTATATGAAATTATTTATTAATGGTTTATTCTATTTGCTACTTAACTTATCAAAGTGACCGAAAAGTTCATATTGCTTTGAAATAAGTCCTTCGAAGAACGAAGGCTATTTACTTATCCATTAGTTTAGAAATTCGAGATCATATTTATGTCTTTCGTGACCCTTTTTATAAATAAGTAAAACTAACATGAATGGTCTAAACTTCGTCCTTTATTTCTTTCTTTATAGGATCAAAATCCATTTTTTTGCTCTCTAAAATATCATGTATGAGCTGCTTTTTTCAAAAGCAAGTTGCATTTTTGGAAGCTTATGACCAATAAACTTTCACAAGATATATAAAACCTAAACTTTTAACTTTTCCCACGCATATATACTTAGATGATGCCTTCCCCAATTATTGCCCATAAATTATAGTTCTTTTTTCTCCCTTGCCTGGTCAAATTTAGAATTCTTTTTACTCCTTCCTTCATAGTGTGAGCGGAAAGGGAGCTGTTCTATACATTATTCTGCAATTTGGACCCCATATACAGTCTGTACTACGCTTTAAGTAGTGTACTTTCTCTTTCACAATTTTGGCAAGTTTAACAAAGAGAAATGTTAACTTAAAACAATTATAATTAAGCATTTTGCTAAAGGTTAAATGTATTCACACAACTATTTTTAATAATTAGATTACATTTAAATTGCACAATTATCCATGTTTGTGGCCCAAAATAAGTGTGTAAAACGCATTCATCAGTGTTCTTGACCTAATTCTTTAAGGCTATATGTACGGAATGTGGGCAAACATTCAACGGATCTCTCTCTCGCTTCTCATATCAATTCATATCATAAAATCTTTAAAAAACGAGGGGCAAATTCATCGTAAGTTGGAAAGGAAAACAAATTTAGCAATAATTGAATAAAAAAATATCAAGAATTTGAAGAATCAAATCTTGATATTGAAGATCAAGATCAAGGAATAGATTTCATAGTTCTTTTTGTATTTATAAATACCGGGTGACGATTTTCCAATTACTTTATCTTTTTATCTTTAAAAATTTGTTATTTCGTTTGTGTTGGGATAAAAATGAACCTTATTGTTAATTATTTTTAATTCAAATATCAAGTAGTTTAGTAAGCCCCTGTTTGACACACATTCTTTTAAATATACTTTCTTATGTAAATAAAATAAAGAAAAAAAAAGAAAACAATAAAGAACTAATTGTAACTATAGGCCCAAATTTTTTAAAAATTACAAATTAGTCCCCAACAAATAATTAAAAATCAAAACCAAAAACACAAATAATTTCATCATCTTCCCCCATCCCACCCCAAGCAAAATAAAAATGGAACAAATGAAATTGTCGGCCTCCATCTAGCCAACCACCACCCAATCACTATCTAAAGTGCCGGAGCTCACACCACAAACAGACACCATCAACCCCCAAAGACTTTCCCATAAATCAATTGAACAAACAACATGTTTATGTGGTCAAAATCAACCAAAAATGCACCTAATCACGAGGACACACACTGCCTTTCTCCGTGAATTTCGGCGCTTGATTCCCACCGTCGCGGACCACCCATTCTGGCTTCACCACATCACGCCACACCTGCTACAACAATGGGCTTCCATCAATTTCATCCTAATTTTTGTTATTTTTTGACCTTCAGTTTAACGTTCTTCCACTTGCAAATGGCGACCTATACTCTGAAAATGTAGTGGGCCAGGTTTAATAGTACATTGTAATGTACTAAACTCAAAAGTTGAAACTAGAAACGACGTCAATTGGGGTGGGATGGGAGAAGAAGATGAAGTTATTTTTGTTTTTGGTTTTAATTTTTAATTATTTGTTTGGACTCATTTGTAATTTTTGAAAAATTTGGGCATATGATTGCAATTAAATTTTTATTGTTTTCTTTTTTTTTTCTTTTTTTTTAAATTTAAATAAGATGATATATTTGTCATGTCATAGATTTTTATAGAGAAAATGGATGAAAATTGAGGAAAATGATGTTTTTCGCAATTAAACGTGGAAATATATGTGAAAATGCAAAAAATTAAAATGTAGGGACGTTTTGTATACTAAAGGTCAAATATATGGACGTTTTGTACTAACAAACCTTTTTCTAAATACAAAGGACGACACCCACATTAAATTAATCCAAGTTTATAATTACGGAAAATTTGCCTTTTTCACACTATTAGAAAGTTTTCTTCATTTTCTATCAATTAATAAATAAAATATGAAGAATTTCGACGAACTAAATACACTCTAGCTTGTTACAATTTGTATATCACTACCCTACCAAAAGGGCTTTGGGTAAGTAAACTCAGTGTAGCTAATATATGTTTCGTTTATAATCTATCGTTCAGTCGAAGTTTCTACTTTAGATTTTTCCCAAGTACTCTCCATTTCATTGAAACAATCTTGAACTTATCCTCAATAAAGTTACTGTCGACTTTTTGAATCGAATATTCGTCACTCTGTTTAATTTATTACTTAATCTGTTGAGAATCTAAAACAATTGAATCTTAACCTAATAATAAATGTAAAAGTAAATCTTTTTTAGAAAAAAATTGTAAAGAAAGTGTCTCATCGGTTTCCAACTTGGATTCCATCTTCAAAATATCAAACAGTTTTATCCATTCAAAATGAAATGGAAACCATTTCTAGATTGGCGGATAAATAATTAAACCATTTTTAGTAACAAACTTTCAATTTTTATTTTTGTTATCATTTAATTTTTTTTCGTAATTTTATTATATGATAGACTTCAATATTAGAGTTTTTCAAGTTTTAATTCTTAAATAGAGAATTATACAAATTTTATAATTCTATTGTTGCTTTCATTATTTTGAAAATACTTCTTGTACATAACTATTTAGTGTGTAAATTTTACACAGAATTAAATGGTTCTACATAGTATCTACGTAATGAAACTAAACAGGTCAAAACCAACTTTATCTTTTTATGTTCAAAAAAAAAAGTTGTAATTTATAAACTATTATGTAAATTTTCTCGTTTCACTCTGTGTTTTCTGTTTGATTTAGCTCCTGTTTGTTGTAGATTAAAATTAGATTTTTAGTAATTTTTTATAAAAGTTGATGAAATGTGTGGTTGAAAGTTGTGAGTGTCATAAAATGTGAGTTTAAAATTAATTGTTGACTTTGACTTGAAATTGAAATTAGATTTTAATTTCTACAAAGATAACTGAATTAAATTTGATTACGTGCTTGAAGTTAAATGAAGCTGTTGAACGATGTGACTCATTGAAGAAGTGGCTATGCTAAGTTACTTCATATCTTCGGTGCCACCACATTGTCAAGTAGGCCTTGTTGACCAGACAGTTCTTGTCCAAAAGCCCAATAAATGCCTAATTGTGGGCTAGCGCTGATATATTTGTGACGACCTCTTCAATCTCACTGCCTATTGGGCTTCTATCATGGGCCCTTTATGTTTCTTTCTCAATGGACCAATAAACTAAAGTTTAAAGGGAAGATTACATATTCAAGAAAATAAGTTTAGCCTATTTCCAAAATAAGAAAATAAGTTTGAAATTTCCAAAATCAGATTTTTATTAAAATTTTTTAAATTTTAATTTATGAAATAAATTAATTTATTTAATATATAAATAAATATTTAAATAAATATATATATATAATTAACCCACCCCACCGCTTCGGCGACTATTCCGGCGACCTCTCCGACGACTGCTCCGGCGACCTCTCCGGTGACTTCTCCGGCGACCGTTCCGGAGACACTCGGATTCCAGTAACTACTCTGATGACATGAATTTTTTTATACGGTCACAGCCCAGGTCACAAGTCACAGTCCGGGTCACAGTCCAGGTCACAAGTCACAGTCCAGGTCACATCCTAGGTCACAGGTCACAGTCCAGGTCACTAACCCTACTCCGTTGCTGCTACCACAACCGGCAACTCACCACAACCACCATCACTAACGTTGCCAACATAGCCTCACCAATCGACGGCAAACCAAAAACTATGACAATCTCCAGCACCAACAAACCCTCACCAATCGACGGCGAACCAAATTCACAATCTCCAATATTGCCACCGCAACCACAACAAATTATT
>CAIGRT010113452.1:0-11445 GCA_903798405.1 Fraxinus platypoda | reverse complement strand
CATTGGATAACAAGGACTCAAAGGTGAATGGTATAATTGAAGCCCAGAAACTGTCAACTAAACCTAAGCCTTCTGCTGTAAGTATGTTTGGTGATCAAATTGTCGTAGCATCAAAGAAATCTCCCCTTCCTGATTCCAAGCATGTTAATGGAGTACTGAACGAATCCATGATGGAGGATCAAACTGCTGAAGCATCAAATAGACCTCCTCATCCAGATACCAAGTATCTGAGTGAGATACTATCGGTGCCCAAGATGGAGTGGCCCAATGTTGATGACCAGGAATGGTTGTTTACCCAGAAAGAGCCTTCATCAAATAGCAAGGTGAGCTCAGCTGCGGTCAATGAAGAGCTGCATGTATGGTCTCAAGCTGTGCATATAAAATCAGCTGATATTTGTGCCCTGCCATATGTTGTTCCCTACTGATTGTCTTTATTCAGTGCTATCTGATGCACGAAGCCTTTCCGAAAATCAAGGCTTTGTTGATTGTGTTGCAGTACCTGGCTCTTCAGATGAACCTGGTGTACTGGCTTGGGTTCTCGGCTTATCACACTCTTTTGGTGCTGTGTTAGCAGGGTGGCATTTTCCCATGCTTCGGAAATGGTCTAGATCCCTCGGAATCCATGGTCCAGGTCTAGGAATGCGAAGAAGTAATCATCTCAAACCTAACTGTTTTTCATATCAGCAACTTTTATGAGGTGTACTTGATAAGATTGATGAGTACTGTGTAGGGCGACACATAAGCTTCTCCAGTTTGTCGTGTTAAGCTGATGTACTCTCCTTTCTAATTGAGTGTAGGAGTAGCTCGAATTTCGCTTCACCACAATTTTGATTTGTAACATAGAACTCCTATTTATATGAAATGTGAGGAGGAAAAGGAAGGGGTATTTCCATTCACTTTAGTAATAATTGTTGTTTATAATGCCATTCAGCTTTATGATATGCTTATGTGCACTGGTTCTCCTGATAATATGTTGTTATTACTTGTGATAATTGATGCAGTCCCATAATTTTGTAGAGAAGGGTGGTAAATATTAGGGAAAATTACATGGGGACGTTTGTACAATGGTCTTTCATGATTTTGTAACTTATAAATAGACAGTACATAGTTTTTCATAAGTGAGTAGTGATAGATTTGAACTTATGTACGTTCATTTATTTATTTATTTATTTCTGAGATAATGTCTATCCATCTCGTCTGGAAGCTTAACTTGTTAGAGGGACAGCACAATTATTTACTTTTCATGTTGAGTTAAATTGTTTAGAAGTTAAGGTCCTATTTATGAATTGATACCATTTGTTAGGTTAGCATTTGAAAAATATGGTATAGACAAAAGAGATATTGAACAAAGTTCGACACTGAGGTCATCGTGAATGAAAAATAATTTTCAATAATTTGTTAGGCACCATTCTATATTGCTTCCAGTTTGTGATAAGATCAATGATAATATCTTACTTAAACCTGATAGAGAGACTTTTGGCGTTGACGGCCATGGGTGTCGCCGAAAGTGGTAGTTTCAATTGGCGTTGTGGGCAAAAACCATAGCTGTTTTGCACCAATTTCTTGTTCCAAAGTGGTGGTTTGGATTGATTGCTTGTTAGAATGTATTGTGGTTGTGCTACCTCCAACGAGAGGGGTTCCGGTGATATAGGCCTACAAGGTGGTGTTTTGGTGATTGGGAGGCGGCGGCTCCATAAAGGACTTAAAAATTGCCTCTTAGCCCCTGTTTGGTACACATTAAAAATTTCATTCTCATTCTTCTACCCATCTTCAACCACACATTCTTCAATAAAATAATATTTTCCATCACATCAATAACTTTTTCTTATTTTTCAACCACAAATTCTCCATCAATTTACTATTCCAGAATACATTCTTCCAAAATAATGTGGCTCAAACACACCCTTATTCTTTCATTCTCAAGAAATTAAGGGCTTGAATTTGGGGTTCTTCCAGTGAGCAATGTCGTGAAAATGGGGGAGAAGGAGTTTTACTCATTTTCAATCACACATTCTTCAATAAAATAATATTTTTCATCACATCAATAACTTTTCCTTCTTTTTCAACCACACATTCTCCATCAATCTACTATTCCAAAATACATTCTTCCAAAATAATGTGGCACAAACACACCCTTAGTGTTATTTGGGTTTTAGCCATGAACATAAAAGGAGAAAAAATTAGATCTTTTTTAATTTTTTAATAATTAGTTGGGATTCGTTTGTGCTTGTTTTAAAAATTTGGGAATATGATTACAATTAGTTCTTTATTTTTATTTTTATTTTATTTTATTTAATATGAGGGTATATTCATCATTTTACAAAATTTTATCGAGAAATTGGATGGAAATAGACAAAAAAGAAAGCTTGAAATATGGGTAAAAATGTAAAAAAGACATTTTGCACAATGAACTCCATACATAGGGACATTTTGCGCTGATAATCTTTTTAGCAATTATTTAACAGTTATACAGTTGAACATGGGTTTAGGCCACAATTTTTGACAGCCTGAAAATTAAATACCTAAAATGTCACTCTCTCAAGAAGAATGAATTAAATGTTAAGGGGCAAAAAGGTCATTCTCCCTTAAAATAGTCCATAATTGCGACTGACCCTGTTTGACATATACACTATATAACATTCTTTAATTTGCTGGAAATGGGAAAAAAGCTCTCCCAAACAAGGGGTTGGCTTTGTCTATAAACATATTTTTCAGAATAATGCTGCTTGTACACAAGGTATGATCTTAGTACGTAGCGTTTGCTCATGTTTCCTTTCACGCCGGAGAATTATGAACTTGAAAAAAATATGAGAATAATACTGTTTGTACACCAGGTTTACGTACACCTCTGAGACATGAATAGTGTGCGTGAATATTTTATTGTCTGTGGGACCCCCCCCTCCATGTGAGGGGGTGTAAAAGATTGTGTGAATGATTATGTACATGTAGCATGATTGTATTTTTCAAATCCAACCAATTGGATCTAATTGGTAGCAAAATTCAATTTAAATTTCTCTTAAGGAAAAGTCATGTGTTCGAATTCTGGGGAATGTGATAGAAAGCCATGAGAGGTAAGACGAGCTTAGCTTCAAATCTTGGGAAATGCAATAAAAAACCATGAGGTGTAAGATGAATTTATGCTACCCTAAAGTGAACAGTATTATCTATATTTTCTAATATCTTTCATAGTTGTTTCATTGTTTCATATCAATAATATATATTTGGGTAAAATGTACATCTCGTCACATACTTCCGCTCAATATCAAACTTATTCATTCCAAAGTGATCACTTTACAATTTAAAATCTTTTAGGTGTGTCATTCATCATTCTTTATTAATAGAAATGTCTAATGTGACTTGATGATATTGTGACGTGGCTATTTCACAATAATTTTAATTGTTTAAAAATTCATTGATAGAAAATGTATGAACGTGGCTTTTAGGGTGGTTGTCAAGTTGCCCAATGAAAACTAATGAAGTGATGTAATCTTAAATAGCAAACTAACCATTTTAAAACCAAATAAAAATTTTAATGATTGATGTGAAATTACACTTAAGTGCAATGATCAACCATGTTTTCACCCTATTTACAAGTTTAACTTTTGGCAGAGTTGTTCTCCTGCCCACGGTGAAAAGTCTTATAATACTCACTCGAAGAGAACCTAATGTTGGGTTCTCACATTTGGAGATAACTCAACGTTGGGTTCTCCTGCCATATCAACAGGTGGACAGTCTTATTCTGCCCACCGTGAACAGGAGAACATTTTCATAACTTTTGAATGTATAAATCATCAACTCTAGGTGCTTTTCAAATTTTTTTCAAGTTATTTCAAAAATAGTTGTTAAAATTTCTATGCGTGAATGTTGATATCATCATTCACTTAATCAATGACATGACAACGCACGACTTTTATATGAAAAATTAATTAGAGCTTGTTTGGTAGAGATTAAAATCGGATTAAAATTGAAAAATTAGCCGTTATTGTTGACTTTTATTAGACGAGTGGGACTCAATAACGACTATATTTTCAATTTTAATTGAATTAAAATTACTCCCAAACAAGCTCTTAATATATTGTGCCTCATTCAATTAGATAAACGTTAAATTAATCGTTGAGAGTAACACGGAAAAATTAAAAAAGGGTACATACCTACAATCACCAAAACAAGTTTTAACATATTTCATATCGAATACAATTTGACATTTCATTTTCTTCAAGTTTCAATAAATTTCATTAGAAAATTATTAAAATTAAACAAAATAAACAAAATAGGTTTCCTCAAATTATTATTGTTTTGGGCTAAATTAACTAATTTTTTTATTTTCTTCACAGAAACAATAAAACTTTTAATCCAACTGTAAAATTTGGCAATGGGGACTTGTAATTTACAACTTGTAAGCTCCCTAAAATCTTAACCGTTCGTTTAATCTTAATCCAACCGTATTTTGAAATTCACAAAAATATGACCGTTAGAACATATTAACAACCTTCAAAGTGAGTCTTGGAGCATTTGTATCAGCGATTTGGGCGATGTGTCGTGGTTATTCTGTCGAGAAGAACTATACAAGGATTTATGAAGATGGAGTCAACTGCTATTCTGGAGCAACCCAAAAGATGGAATCCAGTGCGATAATAATTAGAAAATTAACGATAAGTTCTATAATTCCTTTCGCTATATGATTATCATGTTCTTTATCCATGCATAGAATGAATCTTGAAGGATAGTTTCAAGGTTTTGTTCTTTTGCCCAGCAGATGATCAATTTGGGTTTCAGTGGATTTGTTTTGTGAATTCTCTCACGGTTTTCATTTTATGTGTGGTGATTTCAGAAATCCTGTGATCAATTTGGGTTTGACTGGATTTGATTTTGTGAATTCTATTAGGGTTTTCATTTTATTTGTAGTTATTTCAGAAATTCTGTTCTCAGAGTGGTGATTTTCTCTCTTGTTTTTATAGTTTCTTTATCATTACAATAATGTTCTTTGTTGACTCATTCAGAATGAATCTTGAGGGATTTTTCCTGGGTCAAAGAGACGATTAAATTTGTGAATTCTCTCTCCTTTTCATTTTATGTATGGCACTGAGGATGGTTTTTCTTATTGACATGAATAGATCATTTGCCTTCTTAAAAGTCACAGAATTATGAAATCCGGTGATTGATTATTAATGGTTTTGTTTGGTGTTTTCTTTTCATTTGGAATTTGGATGGATTGTCCTTTGGAGTGATAATCAATCCTGGGTTTTGCTGTATTTGTATTTGTTCTGTGAATTCTGTGGGCTAAATGTTTAAATTGAATTTGTGTTTGGTTTGAATAAGTTTGGGGTTTTTTTTTTTTTTTCCCATTTTATGTACAGTGATTACAACATTTATGTTTCTCAGTGTGACAATTTTTTCTATGTTTATGTAATTCCTGTGTCTTTATAATTACATATTTTTGGTGCATTTGGATGAATATCAATCTTGAGTTTCACTGGATTTGTTTGTGTAAATTCTCTGTGGGTTGAACTTTTAATTTAATTTTTTTTTTTTTTTTTGTGTTCTGTTTATGGTTACTTTTTCATTTTAAATATGTTATTTAAGAATTATGTGCTCAGAGTGACAATTTTATCTTTATTTCTATAGTTCCATTGTCTTTATAATCACTTACTTGTTGATGATTTTGTTATTGATTTTGTTCTTTGGAGTGATGATCAATATGGGGTTTCACTGGATTTGTTTCTGTTAATTTTCTGTGGGTTGGCTGCTTTTGTGTTATGTTTGAGGGCCCTTTTCCATTTTATGTATGGTTATTTCAGAAATTCTGTTCTCAGAGTGATAATTTTCTCTCTTGTTTTTATAATTTCTATCTTTACAATATTGTTCTTTGTTGGCTGCTCATTCTGGATGAATCTTTGAGGGATTTTTTCTGGGTCAAAGAGACGATCAAATTTGTGAATTGTCTTTCCTTTTCATTTTATGTATGGCACCGAGAATGGTTTTTCTTATTGACATGAATTGATCATTTGCCTTCTTTGAAGTCACAGAATTATGAAATCCAGTGATTGATCATTAATGGTTGTGTTTGGTGTTTCCTTTTCATTTGGATGGATCATGATGGATTGCTCTTATTTGGAGTGATAATCAATCCTAGGTTTTGCTGTATTTGTATTTGTTTTGTGAATTCTGTGGGCTAAATATTTAAATTGAATTTGTGTTTGGTTTGAATAAGTAGCTTTTTTTTTCCTTTCCATTTTATGTTCAGTGATTACAACAATTATATTTCTCAATGTGATATTTTTTTTTTCTTTGTTTATGTAATTCCTGTGCCTTTATAATTACAATTTTTGGTACATTTGGATGAATATTGAAGGATCTTCTGTGGGTCTTGTTCTTTAGATGATGATCAATCTTGAGTTTCACAGGATTTGTTTATGTAGTAAATTCTCTGTGGGTTGAAACTTTAATGTAATTTGTGTTTTTTGTGTTCTGTTTATGGTTACTTTTTTCATTTTAAGTATGTTATTTTAGAAATATGTGCTCAGAGGGACAACTTTTTCTTTATTTCTATAATTTCATTTCTTTATAATCGTATACTTGTTGGTGCTTTTGGTATTGATTTTGTTCTTTGTAGTGATGATCAATATGGGGGTAATGTCATTATTTCTATAATTTCATTGTCTTTATAATGACATACTTGTTGGTGCTTTTGGTATTGATTTTGTTCTTTGGAGTGATGATCAATATGGGGTTTCATTGGATTTGTTTCTGTTAATTTTCTGTGGATGGACGATGCTTTTGTGTTATGTTTGTGGTTCCTTTTCCATTTTATGTATGGTTATTTCAGCAATTTTGTTCTTAGAGTTCTCTCTGTTTCTATAATTTCTTCTTGATTATTACATTCTTTGTATTAGGATCAATATCTGTTAGATCATGAACTTTGGTTTCATAGTATTTGTTTCTGTGATACTGAGATGGAATTTGTGCTTTTTATAATTTCTTTATCTTTACAATAATGTTCTCGTTGGTTCATTAGGATAAACCTTGCAGGATTTTTCCTGGGTTGAATTGATGGTCAATTTTGGATCTTTACTAGTTGTGTTTGGTGTTTCCTTTTCCTTTATGGTTATTTCAGAAATGATTAATGTTCTCTGTTGTTTGTGTAATGCCTCTGTCTCTACATTATGTGCTTGTGCATTTGGATGGATAAGGAAATTATTCTTTGCAGTGATAATCAACCTTTGCTTTTGCTGTATTTATATTTTCTATGAATTCTCTGTAGTTTAGCTGAATCTTTAATGAAATTTGTGCCTTTTGTCTTCGGATTAAATAATGATAACTGATAAGCTGTGGTTTTCCTTTTTGTCTATATGAACTTGGGTTTCATTGTATAAATTTGCTGATCTTTTATCGGAGTTCTGTTTCATTTTTTCAATTTTGTGATTATTTGAGATTCATAGTTATCATCTAATCTTGGATATCACAGGGAAGAAAAATCAGCTTCCAATGTCGAGTGGCACTACGAATGGTTTTTCTTATCAACATGAATCCATCATTTTCCATCTTACACGTCACAGAATTATGAAATTCAAAAGCAGTGAGTAATCCTGCTTCAAAGACTTGTATTATTTCCTTCCTTATTTCAGCAAGGAGACTATTATTTATGCATTTATGCAGAACTCTAATTCTGCAGCCAAGTTATTTATGTAAGTGTTTAAAATGATTTTTTGAAAATTGAGATTTCTTTCTATTAGTTGCAGGTTTCAATTCATCTAGTGAGTTATTTCTATGGAACTCTAGTCCTGCTTCCAAGTTTTGTATTCCATCCGATATTCTAGCAGAAGCGATATGTGATTTGTGGCCTCTGATTTTATCAGATTCTCAACTCAGGTGAAGAAACACCTCATATTCCGATCAGTGTTGTGTCGCGCTCGCCAGCAATATGTATGGTAAGGGAATTGCTATAGTTCATCTATGTTATGGCAAATGATTATTGACTGCCATAGGAGATTTCTGAAGATCAAAATTTTTAACCCTTATCTGCTTATTCAGCATTGACTCAATTCTAACAAATGGCAATCAGATCTGTCCTCGTTTCCCTTTTCAGTCTCTGATTTCTTTAGTCAAATACTAGGTACTTAATGCTCCAATTTCATTTTTTAATACTACTCCATGCACTTGTTATCGAAGCAACACCCTTTTTGAAATTCGATGCTTTACTTTCAGCTCAGAGAATTGACTTCTTCGGTCGTTCAGAATTCATTTTTTATGTACATTTATATACTAACAAAGGCATAGGGTAATTTATACTTGCAAGATCTGGGGATGTTACTGCTATTGCTGTTTCTCCTAAATGTTATAGGCAAGGACTGGGAGACAAGTTACTCGGTATGGCAATGAATGTTTTCTTCTTTTCACACCTTTGTGCCTTAACGGTTAATTTTTTTAGTACATTTATATACTACAAAGAAATTGGTAATTCATCTTTTTATTTGTTGGAGATGCAAACAAGACATATAACTTCAAAAACAGCATCCATTTCACTAAAGCATTGAGGAGCTCACTGAACTGTGCTTTCCTGTGACATGACCTTCATATGTGCCAATACTAACATATGTATGCAGATATATACAAAAAAGAAGAAGAAGGATTGAACAATAACGCAAGTAGTGCTTCAAGTATTTGGTGAATGCTTAGTTGTTGGCCATGATTGGTAAGAGATTCACTAACTCATGTATTGTTTCTTAGTAGTTATTATAAGCTTGATATGTTTTTAAATAACTATTCTTCGACACCACACTCCCAACAATTTCTTTTGCTATAGCCTACCTGTTAAAGAACTCAATTGAAGTTGTGCACAATTAAATCTCATCATATCTTCGAATTAGATTGAACTAGCATTCCTAAATTACTAACTAAGCAACCTATATATTTATTCCACTTTAAATTTATATTTGATAAGAAGTATTTAATTTTCTGTATTGCTGTTACTGAGTCGGTAGCATTTTTACATTTGACGCTTCATCGTTTTGAATACAGAACCTGTTTTTACTTAACTGAGTGAGTCTTCCTGTTGGCGGCTAATATTTCAAGATTAACTTCATTTCCAATTTTTTTCAGAATTTAGTTTTAGGGTGTCATCTAATGATCCTCCATTGCTTTTGCTTCTGCTCGACTCAGCTTTACGATAAATTGGCTCTAACAAGGTCGAAATTCTCTAACACTTGAATTTATCCTTAGGATTAGTGTTGCTCAAACAAGATCGAGATTATGTGGACTCCACTCAGGCCTTAGTATACTCAAATGGGTTTCAGAGTCACAAAGGCTCAACTCGGTCTTTGGGACGGAATATGTTCAAACTAGGCAAATTGAATCTAGTAACATTATGCCCCTATTTGGGCTCCATTATTTCAAATTATAACGAAAGGAATAGTAATTTTTTGAAGCATGTGTGGTTAAAAATGATAAGTTTTTAGGTTTACGTGTAATATTATTTCATTGGAGAATGTGGGGTTGATAAGAAGAGAGATAAAACTGAATTTTAATTTAATGGGGACCAAACATGAGCTATATGAACTGGGTCAAGACTCGCCTTGACTCAACCATAAGATGGTGATATATTCTCTAATGACATCGAGATTTGAGATTGACTTAGCCTTTGAAGAGAATTAAGCTCAAATGAAATCAAGACTTGGGATTTAGGTTAAATAATGCTTCGTTTGGGATTGAGACATATTGGTCTCAACTCGGCCCTTATGAATCGTAGTCGGTAGATATCAAAAATCCTTGTACTTAAACTACACTTTTGTAAGGGAATTATACTTGAATAAGGCCATGACTGAACCTGCCTCAACTTGGCTCTTAAGATAAATTATGGTCGAGATCAAGTCTCGGACCTTAGAGGGAATATATGATCGAACAAGGTTGAGTCAAGCTGCCAACATAAGCCAGCATATATGAATAGTAGGGCAGTAGCAGCAGCCGTAATTACATCTATGTTATGTAGCATTTTTTAATTTGGAAAGCGGCTGGAATATGACTTTTGAAGAACACATGTTTTAACCTTTAATCTTAGGTCTCGTTGACCTTGTGGCAAACACATAAGGTATTTGTTACCTTCTTCGGTCTTTTAGAATTAATTAGGTAAACAACATTAATCAGCAAAATTCAATGCTGCATTTGTTACTCACAAATGCTTTCAGAAAGTTCTGGAAAAAGAGGCTTTATACCTCTGGAAGTGCAACAAGAGCAGCTGGTGTACTTACAAGAGATGGAAAGGTTGCTACTGGTGTTTCCTGAATGTTAAAGAGACGAGTTACACGGTATGGCTAATAATCTTCATTTTCAAGCTTTTGTGCCTTAACGGTAAATTTTTGTAATACATTTATTTACTACTAACATTATATGTATGTAGATTATCTCTCCCCAGAAAAAAAGGAATGTACGCTCTCATATGAAAGTGGTGCTTGATGAAGTATTTGGTTTCATGCTTGATGTTATCCCCAAAATTAGGGACTCCCTATCAGCAGCACTCCACGTAGACAGCCACGTATGTACTTATAGCCACGTGGAAGGAAACAACAGGAAGGTCAAGCAAAGGCTCATGAAGTCCAAAACTCCTTCGAAAGCAGAGGCTCATGAAGTCCAAAACTCCTTCGAGGTCAAGCTGAGGCTCATGAAGTCCGAAGCTCCTTCGAGGACAAGCAAAGGCTCATGAAGTCCAAAACTCCTTCGATGTCAAGCAGAGGCTCATGAAGTCCGAAGTTCCTTCGAGGTCAAGCTCCTTCGAAGATCTCTCAGAACTGATTGACATGACATCTACCATAAAGAGCCTGTAGAGTTTACGTGTGTCAGGGAATCACTCTACAAGGTAGAACGGCGGATCTTCTGCCAAATATTAATTGAAGCGATTAGACGGTGATGTGNTCCTTCGAGGTCAAGCTCCTTCGAAGATCTCTCAGAACTGATTGACATGACATCTACCATAAAGAGCCTGTAGAGTTTACGTGTGTCAGGGAATCACTCTACAAGGTAGAACGGCGGATCTTCTGCCAAATATTAATTGAAGCGATTAGACGGTGATGTGAAGTTTCGGCCTAGAAGATGTCGCCACGTGGATTTGATCTAACGGTCATTACGCCGGCCCGGCCCGTTTTGTATAAATATCCTTCCTTTGTACAGAAGAAGGGGAGGAGAATACGCGGATACACTTTGCTCTATTTTGTGGAATACAAACATATATTGAAACCATAACAGATTATCGCGTGTCCGTTGATATCTATCCTTCTACATATTCCAGTAAAAAAAGGGATATCTACTGATAGGAGAACGACTATGGCCCTTGTTGATAGCGCGACTATGGCCCTTGTTGATAGCGCGGGGGCCGTTTAAATTAAGTCGTCGGAGCCTGAACAGTTGTATCTCTTGCCAGAAAGTACCTTCCGCGTTCAATCCAATTGCATTACC
>CAIGRT010113409.1:0-25351 GCA_903798405.1 Fraxinus platypoda | reverse complement strand
AAATCTTAACCATAATTCCACCACCCCTAATTCAAGAAAGATCCTCTAGATCTTTCTCAAACAAATTAATGTTTCACATATAAGAAATTATGAATCCATATGGGTCCATATGTGAGCTCATGATTGAAACAAGAAATGCAACAGATGAACACACAAACTTTTTTCAACCCAAAGTGGATGTCCACTTTTGTACACTTAGACCACAAAAGCAAAAGACATATAAAATGGAGTTTGAACCAACAAAAATGTTTGCTTTTAATTCCAAAAGGAAAATCATTTCCATTTATTGCATTTACTTTCTCTTGGATCGAATTTTCATAAACAAAAATCTCCTTTACACATAAGAGAGAAGTTAAAAAGAAATATATAGGTCCTACATCAATTTAAACGCTATAAAAATATTAACACTTGGACGTGGTTAATTTTAACTCGAGACACGATTGTATTACACGCACACTTCAAAGTGCCAACAACATTATAATGAACACTCTTAAGGGTTGAATGTACTAAAAAAAAAAGGACCAAGAAATTAGAACGAATAAGATTATAGATTTTTGTAACTGCTTTTCACAATGATTAATTAATTATCAATTTTTTGGGTCCCTCTTGTGAAGAATAATTGATAGAATCCAGGAAAAAAAAGTCCCTACTTATCTTTTGCAAAGTGTACGTAGCCCATGCCACCATTACCCTTTAATTCTAGATCGTGTGTTAGACGTACCTATATTGAGTTATTCTACCATACTTGGAAAATATTCCATTTAATATAACAAATTTTATTGTAGAAACAAAAGTTTTCATAAAGTGAAATGAATCGGGACGTCTTTAAGTGTATATTTCATATAGAAATAAAACATCAATAAAGTAGGGACGAATCCGGGAGTTGACCTAGAGTATATCCCATATTATTGCACTCTAAAAGATTTTTTCATCTACCCCATACTCCACCCTTGCTATAAAGAGAATCTTAGCCCCCTGGGGCATAACTCAGTGGTGCAAAGGACAGGAGTGAGGTAGTCTCAGGTGATCTCAGCTGAGCTGACAGCCGCAGTGTAAGGGTTCGATTCCTGCCTCTTACATGTAATTGAACTTTTTGTGGGCACCAGTATGACAGTTCTTGTACCCAAACCTGCTGAAGCACATTCCACGATTTACCTCATCCACAATACTCTAAGGACGGGACTGTGGGGGACCCTCAAGATTGGGGCTCAACCTTTACAAAGAGAATCTTAATCCAAGCAACCGCCATCTTATTCTTATATTTTAAAAGTCATTTTATTTTAAATTTCTTTCGTATTTTTCGGCATTGAAGTATTATTTCGTCAATAAGTTTTTTTTTTTGTTTAATGATAAAAATGTATTTATGGTAGGGAAAGATTTATAAATACCTGTGATGAAAAAACAATTTCATTTTTTACTGTAACATGTATATTGATTTTACTACTTGTAAAAATAAACCGGAAATACTGATTGAGAGACTTTCCATATTTTGTCTGGTAACTGCAGACACACGGACTACAATCAATGCATCAATGCTGAAGATATGGGATTTCAAATTCAAAATGGGTGAGACGTTACCAATTGCAGTGTTATTCTGAAATTCACATAAAAAACGAAGAACTCATTCTTCATATCGGGTTTATAAATTCTTGAATTTACAAAATTCCATTTTTGTTCATCTGGGTGATTGAAGATTTCGTTTTTCCTAAATTCATCTACTAGCAAGGTAACTATTACAATTATTATATAAAATTTTTGTGGGTTTCTGATTTTACAAATTTAACACACAACCTACTTTGATTTTGTAATGTGGATGTAATTCTTTGTAATTAGCTGATAATGCTTGAGACCAAAGCATACGTGATATTTCGTTTCATCTTTGTGGCACCACGGAACTCTTGAGTATTACGCTGGGTTATGCAGCGCTTAGATTAAATATGTAGACTGATTTTGGTGCTGAGTCTGATGTTTGTGCCTCGTTTGGATATTGTTGAAGAATTTTTTTTATAAGTGGTGATGCTACCAAAAATCGTACCTGTCGACTTCCGAGCTTGACGACTGAGAATGAACACGAACGAGGTCTTCTGATACCTGAAACAAAGGCGTCGATTTGTGTCCTCGTCGCCCCTCCGATGCCTAAGTCAGAGAGGGAATATGAAAGTAAAATATGTTGTAAATTGTGTGTAAAATTGTTACCTGATATTGAATGAGGATGATGTATTTATAGGGGTAAGTGATGGAATCCCAGTAGGACTGCAATATCGAGATACGTAGGAGTCCTAGTGCAATTGGGAGTTGTGATATACTTGGTCTTGTATTATCCACGTGGTTGAATGGATATGTGTAGTTGTGAGGTATTCTATTCCCACAAGGACTTTACTTCCTGGAATGCCTTAGCACCGGGTAGGCTTCTAATGAGTTAGGGAACGCATGAGCTGAGCGTAAAGTGGTTAACACAAGGAAGAGTTACAGGTCGGTCTATCCCGTCCCGAGGAGAGTAAACCCGAGGAGAAAACTTGGTTTTTTGACACATATTTGGGTGGAACTCCTCGGGCCTACGTGCTCGGGATTCTAAGATGAGGATCGGTATCATCAAGTGGTATAATATTGATATGGATTCTAGATGATATCATGTGATGTTGTGTCGGTACATTGTCTTTGTATATATAACGAATTGGTTTCTCGTTCACAAGGTTGCTCAGTACGTATATATGGTTTCCATGATCATATCAACTCATGTTGTAACATGTTTCTGTGTGGTTTCAGATATGGACTCTGCAAGCATAATATTTGGACTTCTCGTACCTAGTGGTTGCAATTACATGGATATGGTTGAGATGATATCAGCGGGGTTGAAGATTAATACCAGTAATTCTATCTTGAAAATAGAGTATGATGTTGGTGGAAATATGGCTCCAGTGAGGATCGCAAAATATCTCAGGTGCAAATTTCCATCCCTCCGTGATCAAAAGAAACACAATCAATTCTTTGATTCACTCGTGTCCTCAGTACACACTACCTGGAAAATATTGCCAAGCTTGTGAGGGCAGAGCTTGCTCCAAGGGATATCGTGTCCAGAACCATAGACGATTAGCTCAAGAAACGTAACGAGAAGTATGTGCTTCTTGACATTAGTCACAAGCCCAGAGAAATCAACAGCCAATTCTCATTGTTTTTGCTGCTCCTTACATGTGTGGTGGAGTTCTGGCCGGGCTGCAAAGGAGACAAATGTCCGAGGTCTCTATGTTGTCGGTAAAGTTGCATGTACTGGCTTTCACGGTGTAAACGGACTAGCTAGCTACTCACTGCTTGAGGCCCTTGTGTTTGGCCGGAGAGCCGTCCAACCTTCAATTGATCACACGAAGAATTCTCGTAAGGATTAAAGTGCTTCCCATCGATGTCCCCCCGCCTACAATGCCTAAATCACTTGGGAATGGAATGTTGTACTCAACAATATCATCCATAGGACGATAAAAGTGAGGGACGAGTTGCAATTGATCATGTGGGTGTACATTAGAATTGTTTGATCAACAATAAGGCTGCAAACTGTAGAAAAGAGGATTGGGGAATTGGAATTGGAATTGGAATTGGAATTGGAACAGGAAACATACTTATTTCAGCAGGGGTGGGAGCCAACAATGGTAGGTCTTGAAGCTTGTGAATGCGAGACCTGTTTTGTTGTGCCAAACTGGTTGTAAGCAGCCGCAAGGAACGAAAGCCGAGGGCTTCATTACACCATTGATTTCCCACATTTGGAAGAAAGCAAAAGACTGCCTACAGTTATACTTCCCCCTTCATCTACAAGTATACATTGAGTTCAAGATAACTACACAAGCAACAAATATGTCACGAGTCAATAGTTCCTACATAAATTTCTATTTAATGGCAGAAAATCTCACATTTTTTAAAGTTCTTTTAGCATCTGTACAAAAACTAAATCCACACAATTGTTTTCACATTTGATGGTAGGCATGTAAATATATGGTTTTAGATGCTGTTCATTGGGCTTGAACTTGTTTTATGATGTTTATTTTAATGGTACATCACGTCTTATGTACCATTTTTTATAGCTAAATGGTTTAATTTGTTGGAAAATTGCTTAATGTCAGCAGGTTATAGTAATATTTTTGCTGATGTAAGTTTATTACATAGTTTGATAAAAATATATAAATGACATCTTTTGTACACAAGTTTGGATATAACCAAATTACAGAAAAAGGGAAAAACACAGGAGTTGAAATCTCATTCAATATATCAGTATCTAACAATTTCACTACAATCAATGAGTTTAATATAATATACAATTTTTTTTCGGTCGGTATGTGTATTTGAATTCTTGATCACCAATAATCTTCGCAATAACATAAACCATCCTTCCAATGGTGAAATATATTTGCATCCCTCGAGATGATCTCTTGGCCTGTGACTTTTGCGATTAGTTTGATAGCGGTGTGTCAATCTCCACAAACCCTCAGGTTTTTCATCACCCGAATGGGCACCCCTTGAGGCAACTTAAGAAGTCCATAGGCTAGTGCTAGCTTCTCGCTATGAAATCCCAAACTCGAGAGGTTTCGTTAATGCTACTTCAGCTAAATCGAAGTTTCTGTGGGTCTACCCAAACAAATTGAATCTGCTTCCAGCATAGCCTCGCTAAGGCGACCAGCTTGACTCCAATAAATCAACCATGCAATCATATAATGTTCAGTGGCGGGCTCTGTCGAATATTTTGATTTTATGGACTCAAAGATTTCCTTCCCCTCTTTGACTTGTCCAGAATAACCACAGGTCGAGAGAACTCCAACAAATGTAACATCATCTACAGGAATGCCTGAAGAATACATTTCTTGAAACACGAGTAGAGCTTTTCTTCCCAAACCGTGTTGTCCATATCTTGTTATCATAGAATTCCACATCGCTGTGTCTTTATGCAGAAACCTATCAAACACTCCTTTGGCAGCAACAAAGATCACCACATTTCATGTACATTGTGATCAAAACTGACAAAACATATATGCTATCATCAAATTTGGACCTTAACATCTGCGCATGAATCTGTCTACCATGGCAAGACTTGCAAGACCAACTTAGTGTGCTGGTAATATTTAAAAGAAAAGTTTTCAAACCTATCAACAGAGCAATAAAAAATATTTAATAAATCAGGAAAAAATACATTAAGAACAAACGTACGAAATTAAAAACTCTTCAATTTCTTTTGAGTTACTGTAATTAAAACTTCACATACCAAAATCACTTCTTGAATTCAACTCGCCTTCAACACTTCCGTTTGGATTCTTTTGTGCTCTGAATGTGATTACAGATTGAGATACGATTTGTCAATGTAAAAAATGATTTTTTTTTTATAAATTTTATGTAGTGGGCCACTCCACAGAGCGCTGGGCCTGAGCCTCTCTTGTATTGCTAATGTAGTGGGCCACTTCATAGTGAGCCTACAGTCCTCCACCTTAGCACCCATCAAGCCTTTTAAGATCGGGTCTAAATAGGGGAATAAATACACGTTAATAATTTCTTCTAACTAAACAAATATAAAAATGCCTTTGCAAATTAAAAGAACATATAATAATTTGTTTCGAACAATAAAAATATGAATTGATTGTGCCTGCAGTGACACAGTGTAGAAAGGAAAATTCTTCTCGTACATAACTATTTACATAATGTTTTATATAATGGGGATGGCAACGGGGTGGGGGGCCCACCCCGCTAAGAAATTTCTCACCCCGTCCCCGCCTCGTTACCCGTTTAAGTCGGGGCGGGGTAGGTCATTTCCCCGTTTAAAAAAAAAAAATTTTTTTTTTTTTTAGTTATTGATAATTTATTTTTATTGTCCATATTCATTAGATTTAGCAAATAATTTTAGTTGCTATTTTCTTTAGAACTAATGAAAATTTTCATTTAAAGTATTTAATTCTAAAAAAAAAAATTTTTTTTTTTTTTTAAAGGGGCGGGGCGGGGACCCCGTTACCCTTCCCCGCCCCGGGGCAAAATTCCCGGCCCCATTATCCGTTTAAGCGGGTTTTCCCCGCCCCGTTCGAGGCGGGGCCCCGTGGGTATCGGGTTTTTTTGTCATCCCTATTACATAATGACGATGTGTCAAAATGTAAGTAAGGAAAGATCGATGAGATTTTGATCCAATTAAATCTCGACACATCATTTATTAGTAAATTATTATATACATGTAGCACAACCTAGAAAGAAAATGCTCATGTCTTGTTATTCTATAAATTTTCATTATCCTTATGTTCTTAACCAACTGACCATGAACATTAGGATTCACATTTAAATCACGGCACCTGAAATTAACTTAAACTACTTCTAAACATGTTCACGTTACTAATTAAACACGTAATATCCCGAGCAATATTAACATGAAACATGAAATAGAAAATCCTAAAGCATTTAGATTTATCTTCTGGAAACGGTAACAAATTACATTCTCCATCTATTTAATTTGTTGGCAGGAATCAAGATAGCCAAAGAGAGTCAAACTATGCAAACAACTAAAATAGAATAAAATCAATTCAATTGATGTATCAAAAGAAATCCTAAATCACACATGGAGCAGCAGTAACAACTAAAACATAAAACCAACGAGAACTCGCAAAATCCAACAAATTTCTCGTTTTCCGAAAGTAAGCTTCATATAAAATAGAGAAAATTAACGCAGTTTGTACCCGAAAGATTAGTCGCGAAAATTTTCAGAATAGAGAACGCATAACTTTCTCCTTTTTTTTTTTGAAACATTTTTTTTCTTTAAAAAAAAAAAAACGAATTCTGGGAAAACACAAACCGCAAATGGTGATATTCTTTTAATCAAACAAAATTAGATTGAGAGCCAATTACAATTACCGTGAAGGTTTGAGGACTATATGAAAATTTCCCAAAAATCGAATGGGTACCGTTGCCATTTGGATAAACTGTTTTTCTCGCCTGTGATATCTCAATGGCTGCGGCAACTCTTGCCCTGCACCACCACCACTACGTCGTCCACCGCTACTCCATCTACTCCTCACCACCAAATTCATTTGCCAAAGAAACGTCAATACCATGGAATCTTAACAGAAAACCATTACCCCTTCCCTTTTGGACTTGTTTAGATTTGGAGAGAAACACCCCTGGTTCCCTTATCTATTGCTCTTCTCCCTCAGCTGAAGCCAGTACTCCTACAGCTGAATCTTGTGTCAATTTGGGTCTTTCTCTTTTTGCCAAAGGACGGGTACTTTCAATTATCTCTTTCATTTCTGTAATTTTCTAGAGTTCTTGAATTGATTGTGATGAAATCGAATCTGGAGAAACACGTAATCCACTTAAAAAGTGAATATCTAATTCATGAGTATATGATTATGGATTATTGGGCACTTGAAACAATCTACTCACTAAAGCTTTTGGTACAGAAGATAAAGATAGATGTTCAATCAACAATTATAGAAGCCGTGCCTTAATAGTCTCAGTGTCTCCACTAGATTATTTCAACAATCCATTCCCTTAACTAATTTTAAGAGTGTTGTGTTAATTATGCGCAAAATCTCTTATACCAAAGGTTGGGAATTCATGGTTCACGTATTGGTGATACCACTTGATACGAAACCAACTATCGGATTGAGATGTTGAAATTATATGGCATAATAATGAAGTATTTAATCACAAGCAAAATAATAAAAGAAGACAAGAAAATATGGCAGAGGAATTATGAGATTTTATTGCACCACAAACAATGAAGAGGAGAAATATTATAATGATCCTAAAAGCTAGTAATCATTTTTTTCACACTATAAAATTGTATAGAAGAGCCTAATATTTATAGGCAACTACGTAGGGCAACGTTCAAACCCTAATAGATGAGTTGTAGTTGAAGTAGAATGTAAAAAAAGAATTAAAACGTGAAAAGGGCCTGAGTCGGATAACCCTGTTGCTCGAGCTATAAGCTAGTGACAGGTCCGTCGCTCAAGCGCCAGGTAGGTGACAGGCGAGAGACCAAGTCTCGGGAGAAAAGCTGCAAGTGTTGGTTGAGCGGGTAGCTAGCGGTAGGCTGGCGAAAATGTGGCGACTTTTCTTCCTGATCCATAATTTCAATATCTTCAAGTCCAATACAAACAATTCCCAATAGAATTTCCAAATGGAATTTCTACTTGAATAAGACTCCAATAGCATTCCAAACTGAATTTCTCTTAACGGACACTTCAATTATAATTCTTCAATTACTTCAACAAGGAATTCAGATCACGCTCAAATTCTAACAAAGAGCATAGTCCTTGTATCAGAATCTTCATGAAACAGCTGGTATGTATATGTAAGATATGCTTTGTTTCTAGAATGTGTAAAAACCCGACAACCCTTACTAGGGATTTTCATGATTTTCATTCAACAATCTCACGTTCCGATACATATCCTTATATAATTGAATATATTTTTTGTTTTATGAGCAGCAGTCCTTAAATTTTCCAAGATTGATGCTTTAACTTTTCTAGAGGATCCCAACATGCTGTGCTGTTTATGAGAATCCTATGTATAACTGGCAAAATCTTTGATTCATCTGTCTTTAGTTCTATTCTCTTATTAAATTTGTATGCTTCTCTCTTATGTTGTGCATTCAGGGGATGTGAATTGCACAGAATTTTTTTATATTTGCTTCCATACACATTTCACATCTCACATGCAGCTGTAATTCTGCATCTTGCTTTTATGTTAAATAGGGAGTTGGATGAGTTGAGCTTATCCAAATAGATGATGATATCAGTAATCCAGCATCAAAATCTTGTGTCTGGGGTATTAGATTTGGGATTACTAATTCTTGATGATCTATATTTGCACTTCAAGATCTGAATGAATTAAAAAAATAAAAAAAATTGAAGTTCTTATGAAGATCTATGTTCCTTTTATATTTTACACCATTATTTGGAACTATATATATAAAAAGATTAGCTGAAATCATAATGAATTTTATTGCAGCTAGGATGAAGTTTTTTATAATACTTTTGAGCTTGGCCTCAAAATGTGCTTCCGTGAAATTTCCTTGATAACAAGCTTAGAAAAATGTAGTATATGAGCTGGACAAAAACTGTGCACAAAGAGGTCAGGTTAACTAATCTATGCTCACTTTATGCTTTCACACGAGATTAATATAGATATGGTACTGAAATTATCAAAAAATAAATAAATAAAAATTCCAGAGAAATCCGAATATTAGACTATTTTCATCTTTAAATAACATCCTGAATGCCGAGATTGGGAAGAATGGTATTGTTAAATTACCGATACCAGGGCAACGTTTTGGTTCCAGTCTTTTTATTTGTCAAGGAGGAATAAAGGATGTTTAGAATTTTTGGTGGCTCTCAAAATGTCAGAACTAATATTCTCAGAATTAATTCATTTTCCAGGTTAAAGATGCTCTCATGCAGTTTGACACAGCTCTTTCTTTGGATCCGAATCCTATGGAGGCTCAAGCTGCATTGTATAACAAAGCCTGCTGCCATGCCTACAGGTTAGCTTCTAATTTTTTTTTGTTATGTTCTTATCAGATAGTTGAAGTTTTGTCAAATTCAAAGCATTGAAGATTGAGGCATTATTGAAGTTTGTTTTATGAATAAAGTAAGAACATCCTGATTCTCCATTGTGGAGCAAGAGTGTGCTTGGTTAAGTGTAATAGAAGTAGAAGTTACTCGTAAGTAACTTTTGTTTGTATAACTAAATTTTTTCTTAAAAATAAAAAACAGTTACCATTTTTTTAAAGGAACTCTTTTAAATAAGTAACGTACTTCTTTCTAACTTTGAATGATAAATAGTTATATTTTTTAAACATATTTGTTTACTTGAAACTTTTTAAGCTTAGCCAAACATTCAATCACGAGTTTTGTATTCTGTCATCCTATAGATTATTATATAACTACAAGTCTCATTGATGGGCAAGAGTTTTCCTTATTTCTTTGTCAGATTCAATCACCATTCTGAGCACCTTGCTCCGCGAATCTTATATTCTTGTTTACTTTTTGAATAAGGGGGGAAGGAAAGAAAGCTGCTGATTGTTTGCGCTCAGCTTTGAGAGACTATAACCTCAAGTTTGGCACAATTCTAAATGATCCTGATTTGGCCTCATTTAGAGCACTGCCTGAGTTCAAAGAATTACAAGAGGAGGTAAATACGAGCAAGCGTGCATCCCATTTTTAATCAGATTTCATACTTTCTGATACATTATAACTCAAAAGAAATGATTCAATTTAAACAACATATATCTGAAGATATTTGATCTAGTATCTCTCTTTTTTCTGTAACAGGCTAAACTAGGTGGGGAAGATATTGGCTATAGTTTCCGGAGAGACCTTAAACTCATTAGTGAGGTCCAAGCACCATTCCGTGGTGTTAGAAGGTTTTTCTACGTGGCACTAACTGCAGCTGCCGGAATTTCATTGTTTTTTACCGCACCTAGGCTGTTCCGTGCGATTGGAGGTGGAGATGGCGCTCCTGACCTCTTGGAGACTGTTGAAAATGTTGCCATCAATATAGGCGGTAAATAATGACCAATTTCCTTCAAGTATCATTTTGTTTTTGAAATGAACATCTGTTGTAAAATTTAGAATTCGCCGATACCAAAAGATTTGTTTCCCCGAATCAATCAACTTTTTGAATCAGTATGGTGCAGGTATTGTTGTTTTTGTGGCATTGTTCTTTTGGGACAACAAGAAAGAAGAGGAACAAATTGCACAAATAACACGTGATGAAACTCTATCAAGGCTGCCATTGCGACTTTCAACTAACAGGGTTGTTGAACTTGTGCAGCTACGAGACACAGCAAGGCCTGTTAGTAAAATCTTTCCATCTCATCCTCTGCATACTTTCAGTTCTTAGACTTTAGGGAATAATTAGAGATGTCAAGAAACAAGCCACTGGAGCACTAATATTTCT
Source organism: Fraxinus platypoda (assembly GCA_903798405.1). Lineage (NCBI taxonomy): Eukaryota > Viridiplantae > Streptophyta > Magnoliopsida > Lamiales > Oleaceae > Fraxinus > Fraxinus platypoda. Next base: position 14,437 of record CAIGRT010113409.1, on the reverse strand, counting down.
CCATATTTTCATCATAATATTTTCCTCATCCTATTGCGTAGCTTCTGACCCTAATAGCCCGTTTGGTAGGGAGATTAAATGGCACTAGAAAATTTTAAGAAAGGAAAAGAAACTTACAAACTTGCTTAATTGTCGAATCCTATCTAGAACTTTTTACCAAATATAGTAGCCCTATGGTTTTTTGCATTTTTGCTCTTGTTTAAGTCTTTGTCTATGTTTGGCCATTATTTTTTCCAAAATTCATTTTTAACCACACATTCTCCAAAAAATTACTATTCCAAAATACACTTTCTTACCAAAATGGGGCTCAAACAGGGGCTTAAGAAGTTGAAAATTTCTCTTGCTGTTATGTGGATAACGGTTGTTTCCTTTCATTTTCGTTTTTTTTTTTTTTTTGTTGGAGAGAGAACTTTTGAAGATTATACAAGTATGGACAACATATTACTGAGACCACATCTTGCCCATGTTCCTATCTTAAAGGTGATGATCTACCTGATGACTGATCGTAGGTTATTTTGGCTGGGAAGAAAGACACGGTTGCTTCTGCCATGAGGAAGGCTGAGAGATTTCGAACTGAGCTTCTTAGACGGGGAGTGATTCTGGTTCCTGTTATTTGGGGTGAAGTCAAGGATCCACAACTAGAGAGGAAAGGATTTGGTGCATCTCAAAAGGCAGCTGCATCTCTTTCATCTATAGGGGTAAGATTGGAAATTATAGTACACGTTTTCACTGAACTTCTTCATCCTAGGATGCAGTTGCTCTCCTCTGTTTCTTACATATTGTAGTGTTCATCTGCAACCATTAGTATAAATTTATGAAAATCATTTGCTGATGTTGTTTATCTGAAATCATTTTCTCTTGAGCACTATACAAACTTCAAGTGTAAGATCATAATCTTTAATCCCCACCCCGGTTTTAGGTTTGACATTTTTTGTGGGTTTCATGGTAGGAAGAGTTTGATCAGCGAGCTCAATCCGTAGTTGCAAAATCAAAACTAAAAGCAGAGATTCGAATCAGGGCAGAAGTGGTGTCACCTATTGAATGGGAGAGGTTAGTATTATTTTTTGGTAGTTCTTGTCTAATATGTTTTAATTTGCCTTCACCTTATCATTACATGGAGCATCTCAGTAACTTGCAAATGGACTTAATCTTGGATTTATCTCTTCTGAAGGCATGCTGAAATTTCCTTTTTTATATTTTTTTTGTTGTCCCCTGTAATCAAGTGAAGTCTATCTGTGTAAATGTAGATAAGTTTACCTCCCATCACAATTCTCACATGAATAAGTCTTGGGATATTTCTCCACGGGTATGGGTTGTCCATCGCTAGTAAGTCTCCAATGTAACAAATAAACAAGAAAAGAAAAAGTTCAAAGTTGTGCCCAGTTTGTTTCTTTTTCATTTTCTCCGCGTAGTATCTAGACTACTTAAAGTTTGGTGTCTACTGTCCTTTCGTATATTTCCCTTGTCAGGTGGATCAGGGATCAACAGAAGTCAGAAGGCATCACTCCTGGTGAAGATGTCTTCATAATTCTCCGTTTAGATGGCCGTGTTCGAAAATCAGGGCGGGTAAGTGCTCCAGAAAGGACAACTTTTTTCTGTGGACTGATAACTCATAAAATGGTAAAATACCTCACTCTTGCCCCCCTACAATTCCGCGGGAGAAGGGGGGATAATGAATTTTGGATTGATATCTTTTGCGGGAGTCATGGTTTCCAAATACAGAAATAATCAATCTCACGAATTTTGTACTATGGTGCTTAGTTTTCACCATTCCATAGATGTCTGCTTTAATCTGAACAATTAAATTAAATTTGAAGGTTCGTTGGACTTATGCTAGTTATGTACATATATAATGCTTCAGTTGTTCGTTAGTAGGGTTATGCCGTAGGGTAACAAGAATGATACTTTATGTTTGGTTCACGGTTTAGACAGGACTGAAAATACAATGGGAGGATATTGCCTTTTCTTCTTCTTTAATACTGTTTGGTTCTGTCCAGTCTAGTATATCAAACATGATATACTACAGTTTTATGTGGAATATCTCACAAGATCGACTCTTGAATGTTTCAGGGCATGCCGGATTGGCAAGACATTGTGAAGGAATTGCCACCAATGGAAGCATTTTTGAGCAAGGTAGAAAGATAGCAGTATTTTCTTGTATTATTTTCAGGTCAAAAGAAGAAAACAAAGATCATCTGATAGGCAGATGTCTATCCCTATTTTCATTGATGGCAAACATTTTATGTTGAAGAAATTCCTGTCTATAAATTTAAACATGTTTGTAACATGTGTTAACTTGAAATGGATACAATTGAGCACTGGATTTTCCCGACTGAAGTTTTGTTCTCAATAAATTTGAGATATTAATACATGAATCCTCTTTGGCTTGGGTTCATTTCTCTGTCTCCTCAAAGGTCTAAAGAAGTTAGGTCATTAACTACTACGATGTGAACTTTAGGTTTATGGTGACGTCTCTTTATCTTCGAAGCCAATTTTCAATTTATAATCAATTAGTATTGCTTTTATTCATAAATTGGTTATAGTATAATCACATCGGGATTGTTGTTTACATAAATTTTGTAATCGACTAGGCCCTGCTTCACTTTGTTAAAAATTAGATTTTTAGTAAATTTTGAAATGTGTGATTATAAATTTTATAAAGTTGTGGGTATCATGAAATACGTGAATAAAAATTAATTTGAAAAAAAAAATGAATTTAAAAAAGTTGGGGTAAAACAGGGATTAAGATCATTAAGTCAAGCGTGGGAACATTATGAAGAAATATCGCTAGAAAAGTTACCTTGACAATGCTTTGCATAGGCATGTTTATCGAATATAAGTTCCAAGTAAATAAGTAACTTTTAATGTAATGCTTTTATCGATTGAAGTCGAGACTAAGGGCCCTTCTAGCATTATTTTTGAAAAGCTAAAAAGAGTTTTTGAGACCAAAAATAATTGTTTTTGGATCCGTTTGACTAATTTTATGAAAATGCTTGGGTAATCAGAAAAGCTTTTAAAGGACGTTTGTAACGACTCGACCTTGCGCCAGAGCCGTTATCATATCATACGTACTGTCCGTTTTAGATGGACCTATACCAGAATTCAACTTAAGTCTCCAAGATGATGGAGGTCTTGTGTTCGAATCCCGGGGGACGCATCAGAAAGCCGTGAGGGATAAGTGGGCATAGGCCCATCCAAAGCGGACAGTACGTAGGATATGATAACGGTTCTGGCGCGAGATCGGGTCGTTACAACGTTGATCCAATGTGACTTCTTTTAAAAGTATTTTCGAAATATGAAGCTCTTTTAAAAATTAATTTTCAAATAAAATTAGGGTCCGTTTGATTGCAATAGTGGAAAATGGGTGGAAAGAAAATGAATTTCAGAGAAAATAATTGTGTAGAAGTTATTTTTCAGGGAATTGTTAATTAAGTGTGTTTGATTGATATAATTTTCCACCCGAAAAATTTTAAAATTTTGGATCTTTTGTGTTCGTTTGACTTTATTTTACATGAAAATTATCCATTAAAGTGATAATTGTTTTCACAATTGGTTATAAAATTTGTTTCCATTGTCAAAAAGTAAAAAAAAAACAAAAACAAAAACAAAAATATTTTCAAGAAAATAATTTTTTATCAAAATTTAGTGTTCGTTTGACTTTGTTTTACATGAAAATTGTCCTTTAAAATGATTTTTTTTTTTTTTTACAATTGGTTATAAAATCTGTTCCAATTGCCCAAAAAAAAAAAAAAATAGAAAATCCTTTACCACCAAAAAGGCAAGAAAACAAATTCAACAATTTCCTAGAAAAGAGGTGCGTGAGGAAGCAAATTGGAAAACCATTTCCCTAGAGAATTTCACATATCAAACGCTACTTTACTTGGAAAAAGGAAAAGTTTTCCAACTATCCTAGAAAATAATGCATTTCAAACACTACCTTAGATAAAACTTATAGCTTAGCCGAACATGCTCGTATGTCCAAAATGTACTGCCTTGATATATTTTTGGATGGAAGCCACGTCAAGAATTGGGTCACATTAAATGTATAGTTTATATTATAGCATCTTTCTGAGCCCCGTTTTCTAAAAATTCATTTTTTTTTTGAACTTATTTTCAATCACATATTCTTTCAATAAAATATTTTTGCACGCAAATCCAATTTTTTTCTTACTTTTTAACCACGCTTTCTAAAAAATATCATTATTATATAAAACTCATTTATACAACAAAGTGGGTCTCAAACAAGGACAAAATAAGTTTTTTTAAAAAAAATTATAAGAAATTTTATTTTTAACATAAGTTTTTATCTTAATTTTTTATATATATAATGCAATGTTACCGTTTTACCTCTTTTAAAATTGGTGAAAATGATGAAAAGAAGTTGGGTGACCTGGTATATGAAATTGGGTGATTATGATGAAATAAAATCAAATTAGGTGGCTATGGTAACACAATGTATAAAGTTGAGTAGTCATTGTGAAACAAAATCAAATTGGACGGTCATGGTGACACATAGTATAAAGTTGTGTGTCATTGATGGATTTAACCCGCTATTAGTAGGTTTTAAAATTAATTATTTATTAATAGAAATTACTTTTAGGAATGTAATTATAAGCGCAAACAAACGTGGCGTTGGCTATTTGGTAAAGTCATCAGTCATGCTTTTGTTTCTAACAGAAGTAGCCATTTATAACACTACCAAAATCCCTCCCTACTTTTATCAATTAATTTTCACGGATCGGTGAGAAGAGTGTAAACTATCAAGCCATGCGTCGCTATATAGTGAAAGTGAAGGACGTAGGCAACTATTACCACCGCAGAATCAATATTCTTGGCATTGTAGTTGAATTCTCCATTCCCTGCAGGTCCAACGGCTCTGGTACTGTTTCAGTTTCAGTTTCACCTCTTTTACTTTTCATTACTGTGCCTTTTTGTCTAATTTGTAAGATCTCATTTTGTTTACTGTTTCTGTTGAATGGCATTACATGGGTTAGTGGGTTAATGTAGTATCTATTTTCTAGGAATTAGGGGTTTTGTTGCATCTCTGTTTAAAGAGTGTAAAAGAAGTAAATTGGGGGAAAAGAAGAAGAATTTATTTAGCGATTTTATGCTTTTGGAGGTCAAGAATCCATCCAACGAGACGTTTGTTTTTATTATTTAGATATCATAAACTTTATTATTTGATTAATAATTTGATATTTTTGTAATAATTACAGATTACTTCACTATTCTCAAGATTATTGATCAGTCTCAAAATGATCAAGAGTTATGCGTTAATGTTTTCATGGCAAGTATCAATGCCTTGCCCCACATACGAGCCCACAAAGACATCATCCTTCTCTGCAATGTTTGGGTATGCTGAATGTTGCTACTTTTACTGCCATGTTATTTTTATTGATCCTTGTAATAAAATTTGCTTGTTTTCCATAAAACGAAGTTTAATTTTGAAATTCACTTGCAGATAGAAAACTATGAGCAAAAGCCTTCAGCAATTTTCAACAAGACCTCTTCATTTGCTCTCTTTGATGGAAGAGTTGGTGATGATTTCAGACCCTATCAAGTTTCTCCCACATTTCAACTTCTGGATTCTGATAAGGTCTTTATCCGACGCTTGAGGAACTGGTCACAGATTACCCCTTTCGACGCCGGTATTTTCTCATGATTTGATTCTACATTAAGTGTAACTGAAAGCGCACTCTATTTTACTTTTAGTTTAAAAGTTGTTCATATTATTTCACGATCAGTTTTTTCAAGTGGATGGTTACTTCTAAACTTTTTTTCAAGAATTGAGAAGTTGCATGGTTTGCTATTCTCTATTTTCTCTCCACTGATGATATTATATGCGAGTTACTTACAGCTGGTGCTGGTGCTAAATTTAAATGTTGCAGGCATTAGTCAACACGTAGTGTCATTGGAAGATATTGAAGGAAAGTTGTATGTTGATCTAGTGTGCAAGGTGATTCATGTTTGCTTTATCTTCTGCTCCACACTTGCCACACTGCATCTAATCTAAGTACTAACCTTTTTTTATGAGAAGTAATGCCTAATTATTTTATCTTTTTGTATGTTCATTATACGTGTCTTAGGTTCTCTATTCCTGTGAAGTATCTAGTGGCAAGTGGATGCTGTTTGTGTGGGATGGAACTGATGCACCTCCCATAAGCATAAATACTAAGTAGGTTTTTTATTTATTTATATTTTTTGTTGCAGTCTTAACCATTTATGCCGGTAGTCTACTAAGCTGATAGTCTACTAAGCTGACGTTGTAAGCCAGGGGAATGAAAAAAAAAATTACTTTATTCTGCTCTTTATCATCATTGTCACATTTTCAATTAAAAGGCAAAAAAATTAGCGGACTGGATTCAAGCAATTAATGTAGTAGATTTCTAAATCTTAAAAGGTTTGTAAAATCTAGTTTCTCCATGTTTTTGACACATTACTTCTTTTCTATACTTATCTTCAATTCGGTTAAGTTGAACATGAACCACAGTTACCTAGCATTCGTAAAGGGTGCAGGTAAGGCCCATTTTTCTTTTATGATTATTAAGTGAGATAATAGATTTGAAATTTTTTCACGTTTGTATCCCGAGGACATAAAACTTCAAAATATAAATTGAAATTGAGGAGAATGTATTAAAAAATAATTTGTGCTAAACTGTCTCAATTCAAAAAATTTCTTCTTAAAAATTTATGGGAACTTAATATGAGCTCTGCTAATAAATTCTGTCATCCGAGATTAATAATTATATAGTTACCATCATTACCTTGTCCTTTCGATATGTTGCTGAGTCTCTGAAAAAAAGGTGATAACGTGGGTTCTGATCTGAGAAACAAAGACCTTATGGCGCTCTTTGTTGGGTCCCAATCTGTGATGAATATTTGAATTTGTAAGGTAACATATCGGAACTCTACTGATGTCCATCCTTTGATTGGCTCTGTTTAGCAAATTGATAATCACTAAACATAAATATTGATCCGTATTATTGATAACTATATATGAGTTAGCAACAAACAGAAATCATGTTTGACCAATAAATGATATATGATTGATAGAAGGAAATGAGACATAATAGCAACTTTCCAGTTTGTTCCCCTGACGAAAAATTTCCTGCTCTGCCCCTGTCTTGTTAGCATAGAGAACTCATGTAGATTATTATGAAGTTAAATTTTGATGGAAGCGATTGTTTATGGCCATTGAGAATGTTGACAAAGTTATCAACTGCTTGTTATGGACTAGTCGCCCATAGCATACAAGATTCACATTGAGGAGCACTTAGATTGTCAACTATAAGAGGATGAATTTCTTACATGTCAAAGCATACATGATGTCTAATTTCCACTAGAGAAGTTCTTAGGTGCATCTTGGATTTGCCTTTTTGAAATGTGATTACTTGTATGCGTCTGCATGTTTACTTATACATCATTTAACATTGGGTAAAGCAGTGATATTCAATAAGTATTTTTACATGAAAGAGGAAGTGAAAAACAACATGAAGCGTATGTATTTTAGGCTTACAGATGAAGAGCAGATTGCTCTACCTCTGCAGATTGAACCAGTACGTTTGCATGAAGATGTTTTACGCAATTTTCCACATGTTGGGACAGTGTTGAGAATTGTAGCCGGTGAAGTATACGAGGAAAGTGGTATTCAATTTCAATTTGTTGGAAATTGGGTTAGGATGCGTAATCTTCACTGTAAAACCGAGTCAGGTTTGTGGAAAGGAGTTTTAACTCAAGCGACCAAGTGTCGACCTTTGTCTGAGAAAGACAATAGTGTTATTGACCGTTTAAGGTAACCCTTTCTCACTTTGGCATTTTGCCACAAAACACGAGACTTGGCCCAGTCAACAACCTTGTATATAGCCTCTTTGCTTGTATCATGAATCATTCTTAAATCATATTTTGGATTATCTATTAGGGTTTGTAACGAGAGAATATTGGAACGGGGTCGGATTCCTTCTGCCGCCAATCCTGTTTCTGAAATCTTGACTGGTAATTTATTGGCAGTTGTTTTCTTCCCTTTTCTTTAGTAATGGAAGTTTTACAACACTGCTTTTGTTTGCCAATCTAGTAAGAGCAATTCTGCTGGAGCCTTCTTTGTTTTTTGATGTTTATCATTTTTCCTAGTTCAGTGACAGGTAACGAGCAGGCTCATTTTGCAACATTGTTGGATCTTCTCTTGTCACCATTGGTAGTTTTTTTTTTTTTTTTTAAACATTTGGTTTCTGGGATTTAATATGTATCAACTAATCTATCACGGCTTATAGGGTTTTATTTTATTTTTCCCCTCTATTACAGGTTCATGGTGGGTTTAAATGCATTGTTCGCTTTGTGGCTGTTTATCCTTCCCGCACCAACTACTTCAAATCGCCTGCTGGAAATTACAGAATAAGAATGACTTTAGAGGATCCAACCGCAAGAATACATGCTCTATTGTGTTTGGATAATGCTGTAAGACGTGTTTTTCTTACATTTAACTCTTAGTAGAAAGCAGTTTGATTGAGTTACAACTATTCGAGTATTTTCCTTTAGTAGTGCGGTGATTTCTGATTTTTCTGTAATGCTTTCGCAGGAAGTGTTTTTCGGTGGCTACCCTGACGTTGATACACTAACTACTAAGATTAACAAGTTGCTCGGTGTTCAGGAATCCGAATCTTTCCCGAGGAATCCACCATGGGTACAATGTTGTATAGGATTCCATTCCTCAGATGAAAATGATGTCATAGGGAGTAGGGAATTTCATATATGTAACACTAGGCTTGTTGCTTAGCATGCTGTAAATTTGTAAGCATACCCCTAGCTGTTAGCAAGCCATTATCTATTCTATAGTCGCTTTGTTGGATCTCTCCCTTCTCAGTAGAATCAGCGTTTCCTTTTTGTCGTGCGGTGGTGGTGACGTGGGTTGAATGTTTAGGCGTCTTTTGAAGTGAAAATCTGACGTGCGTTTTTGTAATGCGTTGAATTCACATGCCCTATTCAAATTACATTTCCTCCGAAGATATGTGGGAATTGCCCGTTTGCCCCGAAGATATGGATCGATGAACCACAAGGGAAAGCAGGACCCTAGTAATTTTAAGCTCGATCCAATTTACATATTTAGGGTCTGTATGATTGCAAAGGTAGAAAATGGGTGAAAAGAAAATGAATTCCAGGGAATTGAATTGCCTATAAATTGTTTTTCTGAGAATTGTAATTAATTGTGTTTGATTGGTATAATTTCCCACTTGGAAAATGTTGAAAGTTAGGTGTCCGTTTGACTTTGTTTTTTATGAAAATTGTCCATGAAAGTGATAATTTTTTCTACAATTGGTTCTAGAATTTGTTCTAATTGCCAAAAATTTAAAAAAATTAAAATTTTTTTTAAAAAAAAATTAACCATACCGAATATCATTCGTTTGACTTTGTTTTGCATGAAAATTATCAATAAAAATAATAAATTTTTTTACCATTGTGTCTAGAATTTTTTTCAATTGCCAAAAAATAAAAAGAGAGAACCTGGAAAATAAAAGACCACCAAAACAAAAGGAAAAGGAATTCCATGATTTCAAGGAAAACTAGCGCGTGAGCCTTCAAGCTGGAAAGGGAATTCCATGCCAAATTTTACACATCAAACAGGTAAAAACTTGGAAAGTTGAAAATCTTTTCCATCTTCCCTAGAAAATCTTGCAAATCAAACAGGGCCTTAGCTCTACTTAAGGCACATCGGCATTTCATTACTAAAAGATAACAAAGGAGCAACCAAGGAAAGACACAATTCTTTAACTTCTCATGAAATCTCATTGAAAGTACATTATCACGTCAAAAAAAGTTTTGAGCAGCAATGTATAATAAAAATACTACAATATTTATATGAAATGCAGTAAAAATGATAAATGCATAATCATGTAACATGAGTAATATAACTAAAGAATGCAACACCGCAAGAAATGGGGACTAGTAAATTGAATGCTTGTCCGCAACACCAGGCCAGAATTTCCTGTAAATGGAAATTGCAGTTGGAATAATAGCAGCCAGGGCAAGAGAGAGATTCTCCGAATTACTTGTCCTTACGGTGATCTGACCACTGAGCTTGTTGTTAATCCCGGCTCGGACAGCAACCTTAGAATTACGCCCGATTGAGAACTGCGCCAGACTGTTGAACCCAAGAGCTAAGTCGCCGCGCCATTTGATCACAGACATGCTAAGGGTCGATTGAACCTGGCCCATTGGAGAGTCGAGCTCCTTACGTTGCAGTTCAAAGTTGGCTCCATACGCAGTATCACTCTGTGAACGAACGGCACCACAGCTACCAACTAAAACAAACTGTTTTCCCAATGTAATCTGATCCTCAATCTTCACACCAGGCACAACATTTTCGCCTAGAAAAGTAACAGATATCCCACCAGCCGCCTTGTTCTTCTTCAAATTTTTGAATTTGGTTTCACCTCGGACTATGTATGCAAGTTGCTTTCCTATACTTTGAATGTCAAACCCTGCCATGCTCGAGATATTCTCCCCGTGCTTAACTGAAACCGAGGAATCCAAACTGAGCGTGAAGTCTTTCTTATCTTTAGTGATTTGAACTGTAAATGCAGCTGGGTAGCGATTGGCAATAGCAAGGCCATGTTCGAGGTTAACGCCATCGTATCCACAATCATGGTCCCAACCATGGGAATCTAGAACTGGTCTTGCAAGGAACTGAGAGGTTGGCTCCAAGAAACGGTACCTGTATGCAGGATTATCGCCGTCAAATGAAGGTGGCAGGGCCATGTCTGGTAGAGGAACTGCCACAGGAGCTGCAGCTACAGCATCGGCTTCTTCCTCCGGATTACCGTAATCAGTTGCAGGAACCTTCCCTTGTTTTTTAAATTCTTTCATTCTTCTGATTTCGTCTTTAAACTGTTTCTTCTGAAGTAGCTTCACCCGATAGTCATACTCTTCAAAATATGCCTTCCTCTGTTCTTTGCTGAGTTTAGCTATCTGAGCTTTCCTCAGAGGCTTAAACGGAGGGAGCTGGTCATATTCATCTTCTCCTTCTTGATCAGAATCTGAAAAATCATCCAAGTCTATATCCGAATCAGCATTGTCACCGCCCTGCTCAGAAGGAAGCTTTGGATGTGCACGAGACTGCAACATCGATGATAACATGTACGGAAGAGGTGGTGAGCGGACACGAAAACCAAATAGCTTGCGGTGGTCAAATGGATCATTTGGTTTCGAGAGAGAACTTGCTTCTGATAATATCTTCATCGAGTAGCATAACAGCAATAACTGAGATCTCCAACTCTGGCCATTGGGAAGTATTTTCTGACCCTCCCTGTTCTTCCGGCAAGAGGGGTGGTTTTCCACAAGAGAAACAGGATTCATCAGACTTGGACTCATCATACGTAGATCACCTACCGCCTGCCCAATGGACTGTTGGACAACATGAGATCTTTGAGCAACAAACGCCTCGTAACTCAGAGGAGTGCCAGAAGGTCCGTCTGGAGGTGCAGAGGCACCATGTGTAAGGGTGACTATTGCACTTCGCCAGATAGAGGGGCCAAGAGAACTAGTAACAGTCCTCAGTAGTGGTAGATCGTTAAGATCTCTTGTTTGAGCATCCAATCGGTCCACATAGAGGACGACATCTGGTGAGCTTTTCTTTGTGAACTTCTTTACAGAAGACAATACATTGCGGTTGTAAGCCTGTTCCATTACAGAAGACTTGAGACCAGGTGTGTCAGAAACCACAACCTTAACTCCATCAACAAACCCACTAATCTCTTTCACAGAAGTCGTCCCAGTTTCAAATGCATCGATTGGTGCTTTCTCCTCTCCAAATATCGAATTTATAGTAGCACTTTTACCCACTCCAGATTTTCCAAGAACCAAGATGTTCACATTGAAGTCCAAATCATCTTTTCCCTCTGCTTCAAGCTCCACAGCCATCCTCTTGGCAGCATCCACACTAAAAATTTGGCCATTCTGCCTTCCTGCAAGAAGTGTGAACCGATACAGAACCTGTGCTGCCATGGATTCTTCTGGAGATAGGCCTAATCTATGAACAAGCCTCAAAAATTTAACTCTGATCTGCTGTAACTTCTCCAGTTTCTTTTTCTCTTCTTCACTCAAGTTGTTCTCAGATTCTCCCCTCCCAGAAAAAGTGGAAGGAGTGAAAATGTTGGGGCGGTTTGGTTGTGGGGCAGGTCGCAAAGACCGGAGTGAAGATCCCAGGCCAGCCGGACGCTCGACAGAGAAAAGCCTAGATCCATCTTGAGAGGTTATGGTGATACTGCCACCATCTGAATCAGCACCTGTTGCAGCTTTCAAAAGAGCTGCCAAGGCAGCAGAATCAAAAAACTCTTTACCATCTCCATCTCCTTCTTCATCTGTGTCGGCTTCTTCTTCTTCTGAGTCTGTGACAATTTGACCATCAATCCCTTGAGGGTGCTCAAGCGAACTGTCAGTGCGTGAACCACCACCTGATCCCCGTTCCAGCTCCTCAATGAACTGCTTGGCGGCCTCAGAACTTCCAAATATCATACCATCAGTTGCCTCATCTGATATCAAGTCTTCATGATCAGCTTCTTCATTCGTTTGATATTGCCCTTCATCTTCAACTTCTCTAATTTCATGTGGCTCAAAGAATGGTTCAGGTTCTGATTCCTCGTGCACCCCTTCCTCTAATTGATCACCAACATTAACATGGGCACACTTGCCATTAGTATCTCCATCTGCTCCTGCTGTTCCACTCAAGAGTCCAACTTCTCTATCATTGCTAATCTTCATTCCTGTTCCAATCTCAGAAACGGCAACTGTGTTAAATCTGTTCTCCGACTTCTTTACAATATTCTCGACATCCTGAGCTCCATCTCCATCGACCAAATCATTTGTTGTTACACCCATGTGAACTCCATTTGCCACATCATCGACAGCTCTTGCATCAATCTTTTCATCTTTTTCATCTGCAACAGCATTATTGTCAGGTTCAATTGGCTTGAACTCGGAGCTTTCATAAACTGGTTCAGCATTCTCATCAACTGGAACCTTCACTCTTTCAATTTCTTCATCAGTCTCCCCAACAACCACCACCCCGGTTACAGTGGGCACAAGTGTGTCAACCGTAATGGTATCAACAATGGAATCTCCTTCAGTTGTGAATTCCACACTACGTGCTTCTTCAACTCCATGATTAGTTTCAAAAGCAGCGCCAACCGGTTCCCCATTCTCATCAACTGGAACCTCCACTTTTTCAACTTCGGGTCCTACCTCCCCAACAACATCCACCCCCTGCCGAGGCATATCAACATGAATGGTATCAACAACAGAATCCCCTTCAGATGTGATTTCCACACTTGATGATTCTTCACTCCCACGGCTAATTTCAATAGCTGCGCCAACCAGTTCCACACACTCATCAACTGGAACCTCCTCCATTTTGATGTCTTCATCTGTAGGCTGAACAACAGCAACCCCTGGTCCAGGGGTATCCACATCAATAGTACCAACAACAGAATCCCCCTCCGATGTGAATTTCACCCCACCTGCTTCGGCCAACTCTGATTCTGCCGGTTCAACAGAATCCCCTTTTGCATCCTGTTCAGTAGCCGTAGCTTCACTGGTCAAAGACTCGGTCTTCTGATTCTTCTCAGCCTTGTCTCTATCCATCTCAACCTCCTCCACCTTCTTCTCTGCATTCAATTCCGCATTTTCAACCTCCTTATTCTCAAAACTATCTAGAAAGTCACCACCACTTCCTTTTGCTCCCTCGTCCAAATTAGAATTCCGAATTTCACCCTTCGCCTCTAAACCGTCAATCCCAGCCACCTTTGATTCGATAGTATCACTATCAGCAATAGCAACTGAACCATCAACATAATCTTTCCCCAACAAAACCCCATCTTTTTCGTCATCATTAATCCCTTTTTCAACACCACTATCATTCTCAGAAACCCCGGAAATCTGCAAAGCATCGACCTTTGCCATTGAAACTCCCGCGGCCTCATCAAAACCCCTATCCTCAGCACCCTTCCCTACAGCTTCCCCATCCGCCCCTGTCAAAACCAGCTTCTCCGAAGCCGGTTCAAACTCCTCTTGCCCACTAACATAACCCCCCTCGTCCTCTTCATCAGAAACACTATCTTTAATCCCATTCTCACAATTATCCTTACCATCACTGTCCACAACACTTGTTTTCAATAAATTTTGATTATTAGATACATAAGAAGAATAGGAAGAAGAACCTGAGGATGTCTCTGAAACGGAAAGCGCCGTCGCTTCCTTAGAATCCATGGACGGAGTAACAAGGAATTGAAGGTCAAGAACACTTTAAGATAAAGGGTTTTGAGGGATTACGGATAAGGGAAGAAGGATAGGAAAAGAAGAGAGATTGTGATAAGGCTTTGGGGTTGGGGTTTTGAGAGGTAGACTTCAGGAAGAGATCTGTTGCTTAGGTTTGGGTTTTTTTTTTTTTTTT
>CAIGRT010113401.1:0-16924 GCA_903798405.1 Fraxinus platypoda | reverse complement strand
TATTTATCTATTTTCAAAAATGAATTTTCGAAAACGAGTTTAAAATTTACAAATAAAATCGAAAACGACAAAAATGTTGTTTTGGATGTTTTCAATTAAAACTAAGCCAAAATTTTCAAAACGCGTTTTGGGTGTTTTCAGTTTAACGTCACCCCAACCACCACCAACACCGCCTGCACCACACCACCGTTGCTGTCGCCGCCTACACCATACTACCATAAAAACCATTGCCGTTGCCATCGCTGCAGCCACAACATCACCCTAACCACCACCGCTGCCGCCTGCACCACACAACCGCCACCACAGCCACCACCACAAAAACCACCACCACACAACCGCTAGATTCACCACCATAAAAACTGCCACAACCACAGCAGCAGAAGAAAAACTACTATCACACCACGCACCCAAAACCACCACACACCATCGCCACAGCCACAACCAACCACCCCCACAGTCCAAAAAAAAAAGAGAGAGATGATGCCACTGGCGATTGTAGCCACAACCAACCACGGTCGCACACCACGCACCGATCATAGCCACCGTTGCTGTCCGTCGACAGAGAGGAGGAGAGAAGAGAGAAAAATGAGAGAGAGAGAGAGAGACGACAAAGAGAGGGGAAGAAAGAGAACAAGTTTTCCAATTTTTTATTTTTGGAAATAATTTTTTAAAATGACAAAAAGAACACTTTTCAACAATCTCAAAATGGACACTTAAAACGCAAAACCCAAAATGAATTCAAAACGCAAAACAAAAAATTGAAATACGAAGAGAACAACCCTTACCATTTCACCATTTTGCATTGTTTAATTTCCCTTTCAATTCCCTCTCTAATTTGTAGCCATGAATTGACGGTTTGGTAATAAAAATATGGTTGTAGCCAAGAAAACACTGATTTCAAATCATAATTCATGGCTACAAATATGCTATAGGAATATAATTATCAAACCGTCAACAGATACAATTTTTGCATCAAATCTTCTCAGAAGCAAAAGTGGACAAATGTGTTGTCCATATATTCCTCTGTGTGTGCGCTCAGGGGTTTGGGGATTGTTTTAGGGGGGTTTTCTCTGTGTGCGCATGTGTTCAAGGTTTTGGAGGGTTTTATAACGTATTTATTACGTTATTATATGATTTAATTCATTAATAGGGTATTATTCAAATTAATTGATTTCTAATGGTATTAGGCCTAATTTTCCCATTTTATTTTGAGGTAATTAGGGCCACTACCCTCTAAAAATGACAAATTGGAAAACTACCCCCTGAAACTAAATAAAATCCTTTAATCGTAAATAATATGCTCAATACCCCCAAACCAAAGAAAACCTCAAACCATAAGCCATAAATTCAACAAAAACTTCCACCACCAGATCTTCATTTTGCTTCCTCGACGCATTCTTCTTCTCTCCCTTACTATATTGGTTGTCTTTGTTTTTGGGCCAGTTTGTGCTGATTCATTTTCAAATTTGTGGCCGATTTAATTGCAGAGTTTGTTATCAAAGGGAAAGATAGAATGCAAGTCGTTAAATTTGATTAGTGGGGACATTTGAATTTTTTCCTACACCTTTGGTGGTATACATGGATCGGTTGAGCTATTTTTCTTTAGGGTTGGATTCATCAACGCCGTTGCTGCACCATTCTTGTAAGATTTATTTCTGATTTACTATTCAATATTTATATTCTATCTCTACAATGTGAATTCTAAGTTTATTCATCACCTAAGGGATAAAAGCTGCACACTGATTTTGTGTTTTACTTTGCTTTCACGTTCATTTGATAAGAAAATAATATCAAATATCAATACATGATGATAACTAAGTTCTTTACATTTGAAAGTACGAAGTGTGTTAGCTTGCCTTTATGTTGGTTGCTCCACCGAGAAACACTAATATGGGTTGCTCTGCCAATGATTCTCAACACATGATTGCATTACTAATCTCCGCCATCATGAATTGTGATGCATTATGTTGAGCAATAGAAGTAAATAGTAACTACTAAAATATTGAGGATTTTTTAGAATATGCATGCCTGTGTTTTTAGTTCAATTGTACTATTTCTCGATAGGGTACTTGTATAAATTCTATGTGCTGTGCTTCTTTATTTTGAATTTCGTTTCAGGTAAGATTCACTCAATGATCCGTTTGAGGGTTTGGTATTTCATTTGTTCAACTATTTGAGCCTCCGATGCTGATGAGAGGATCCTAAGTTATTGCAGTCCATTGTGGTACTTTTGATAGCTTGAGGAAAACCAAAATTTAGCTCTGGTGTCAGTTCTTGATGTGGCAGCGATGGTGATGCTAAGAATGAGTCTTTCAGGGTTGTTTTCGACAAGAGGAGACTACGATTGGCAGACTCAACTTGGATGAAGAATGACATTTCTAGTTATGTTAGTCGGCCTTTTTCTTTGTTCTATATCATCATAAATTTTATCCTCATGTTCTATTAACATAAATGTGAGCAAACTTGCAACCATCACAAGTAATCTCTTGTAACACCAAGGACACTGTATGCCACTTTTACTTCCAACATTTATTTTATATGATTAATAGGTTGGCTAGGTTGGTAGATGATGTGACGGTGAATTGACTTAAAGATGCTTGACGTTTTGATTGGTGTTTTGCCGATGAATTGATTTAAGATGCTTGGTGCTAAACAAAGAAAGAGAAGGGACGATTGTTGTATCACTTATTTTTTTTCTTCCGTCACTTTATTAAACTGATTTCAATATTTTAATTGGTGCTATGTCACTTTTTTGAATCATCTTAATTGTATCTAATATTAACATAGACAATGACTATACCACACTATTCGTTGAAATATTCAAGGTAAAACAGAATCCTTTGTGGTAACGGGCACACATTGGCTTTCCAAGACAATCTAAAGCATTGGTTGGACAAGTAGCTTCTGTGTGTAATATAATGACTGTGGTGGTGGTGATGGAGCGGTTGAATTTGTAGAAAATGATATATTTTAATGTTTTGATTGGTATTTTATCACTTTTTTCAGTGCTTGCCATTTTTTAAAATTGTCACTTTTCGAAATTTTTATCACTTTTTTTTATTGTTCGTTACTTTTTTTATTGATACATTCTCTTTTTTTAAGTGTTTATCACTTTTTATTATTTATTTTTTGTCACTTGTAGAGTGGTTGCCACCTTCTTGAATTGTGCTTGTCACTTTTTTTTTACCCGTCATCTTTTTGAAAATTTTGTCACTTTTTATTGTTTGCTATTTTTAAAAATTTCTCTCGCTTTTTTTAGTGACAAACATAGGTTTTCATTTGTGTTTTATCACTTTTTTTTTTGTATTTGTCACTTTTTTAATATTGTTTGTCATTTTTTAAAAAAATTTGTTGCTTTTTTTTATTATTTTTTACTTTTTAAAAAGTTTATGTCACTTGTTTTAGTGACAAAGATTGGTTATGATTGGTGTTTTGTCCTTTTTTAGTATTTGTCACTTTTTTGAATGTTTGTCACCTTTTTTAAAATTTCTGTAACTTTTTTATTGTTTTTTACTTTTTCTAAATTTTTGTAACTTTTTTGAGTGACAAACATCACTTCTTAATGAAAATGATATTGTATGTCACTTTTTAATAAAATTATGATATTTAATTTTATACAGTATTACAAGGTTTGAATTCATTTCATATTTGAATTTTGAAAATATAAATACAAATATGAATGAGAAAAGTAATATTCGTTGTCACTTCTTTGAAGAAAGTCGCAATTGATCTCATTTGATTTTTTTTTGAATCAATTAAATAGTTAATTCTTTTGAATAATTTAAAATAGATGCATACATGTGTGTTACATAAAACATTAAAAATTAGAGAAAATTAGGCTCGGTACTCTAAAAAATTGACAAATTAAATTAGTACACTTAAAACAAATTAAAACCTCTATCAACTAATACTTCCTAATTTTCCCCAATTATATTTAACTTCTAATTTTTCCCTTAAATAATCAGTTTCAAGACCAACAAATTTTCATTTCATTTCAATTCTGGGGATGGAGAACATGCAATTTACAAAGGAACTCATTAGAGAATTTCTGGTATTTGGAGGGGTTATATAAACTCTCCAATCTTTTGGAAAAAATCTAGGAACTGATATTGGCAAGGGATTTGAAGTCGATAAGATTTTAGATTTGATTTTCTCTGTCTACATCCCCAAATTCGTGGCTGAAAAGTTGATTGATTTGCTCAATTTCTTCTAGCGATATTTTTCTCATTCTAATTCTGCACTGCTCGCTACAATGTCGATATGAGAGCAGTCTATTCTGGGGTATTATATTGTTAATGCAATTAAGCATGGAAAGAAAGACAAAGTGATGGAGTTTTAGGGGATAATTGGGAATGATCGAAATTGGAGTTCATGGTTTGGTGGGTCTTTTTGTCCATGTTATTTGATTGATTTCTTCTTTTCCCCAAGCATTTACAAATTCTCACCATTTCTTCTTCCTATTTCTTGCATGCTTTATAATCTAAAGGAAACAAAGTTTAATTTCTGAATTTATTATTTACAACTGGAAATGGAGGATGATATGAGATTGATGCTAAGTTGGACCAAACTGTAGGCTTTGCTGCTTAGTTGGTTACCGAGGAATGCTAAACCATGTCTAATTGTCTAAGGACTTATCCCCAAGTTTCTATTCTATGTTATTACTAGTCTATTGGTCTTGAGAGTCCTAATTTCTTTTGTATCTTTGAAATGACTTCAACCAAAATTGCTATAAATGTTTTGTTTTCGATTGGTGTATTGTCGCTTTTTTGAATGTTTACAATTTTTTTTCAACTTTTTGTCACTTTCTCTAAACGTTTGTCACTTTTTTTGAATTCATGTAACTTTTTTAGTGTTTGTCACTTTTTTATATCACATTTTTTATTGTTTGTTATTTTTTTTAAAAAAAAAATTGTCACTTTTTTCGTGAGAAATGTCACTTTGTAATAAAAGTAGCATTATATTTCACTTCACTTTTTAATTAAAGTGATATTATATGTCATTTTTTTTTATTAAAAAATGATATTAAAAGTGACATTACACTTAACTTTTTATTAAAATGTGATACAATGCACTTTTACAAAAAGTGATACAATTCACCCGAAAAAGTGATTGGTGTTTTGTCACTTTTTTTAGTGTTGCCACTTTTTTAAGTGTGTATTATTTTTTTAAAATTTCGGTCACTTTATTGAATTGATTCCAAAGTTTTGATTGGTGTTTTGTCACTTTTTTTAGTCGTCACTTTTTTTAATTTCTGTCACTTTATGAAACTGATTCTAAGGTTTTGATTATTGTTTTGCTACTTTTTGAAAATTTTGTGACTTTTTATAATATGTGTCACTTTTTTCCTATCACGTTCTTAAAATTTTTGTCACTTTTTTTAAGTAACAAAAATCACTTTTTAATAAAATCGATATAGTATGTCATTTTTTAATAAAAAAATAATACTTAACTTTAGAAAGTGACATTGTGTCACTTTTTTTTTTTTTTTTAAAAAGTTACACAATATTTTTTTACTTTCAAAATACTTTTCATATGATTTTTTCAAAAAATTCCTAATTTTAAGGATATTTTTGTAAGTTGCCTTTTTTTAAAGTTTTTTTTTTTTAAAAGTAGTGTACTAATTTTAAATTGGGAGGTGCTACAAGTACATCGGNCTGAAAATGCGTTCTTTTTGTCATTCTGAAAAACAGTTTCTCAAAACATAAAAATGGAAAACGCGTTTACTTTGAAATTTTGAGAATTTTTTTTTATAATGTTTTATTCAAGAAATTTGATTATTCAATAAATCTTAATAGTTTAATGTTAATATAGTATTAAATAATGAGAGGTGCTACAAGTACACCAGAGTGTACATAAGGGTGTCCATAATGGACACCCGGCACCTCCCCATTGGATGAAGTGCATGTGGGGTCGGCACTTCATCCAATTGGGAGGTGCTTGGTGTCCATTATGGACACCCTTATGTACCCCCTAATGTACATGTAGCATTTTCCTTTTAAATTTGGACTGAACTATAAAGCCCAGTAGAGCCTCCCCACATCCACCCCCTGTCAATTCTAGATGCCTTTTATATTTCCACTATTTGTTGTAAATTTATCTGAAGTGTTCTAAAAAAATATTTCATTGCCTGAACTTACCAAACCTGTAGATTTTGTTATTGAAATTTCGGATTTGTGATCTGACATATAGTGGTTTGCATGTGTCTTCGCATTAAAGCATTGGAAATTACGGCTTCAGCTCGAGCTAATCTGGTATTTTTTTTTTCTTTTTTTTTTCATACTTTTTGAAATTTCACGATTTGTCCTATAGATATTCTAGTAAATATTTCTTTCATATATATAAAATATATTTATTTATTCTTTTAAATTGCAACAAATATAAGCCCATGTTTGGGCTTCATTATTCCTCATTATAATAAGAGGAATGATAATTTTTTTAAAAAATATATGACTAAAAAAGAATATATTTTTTTAAAAAATTTACGTGCAATATTATTTTTTTGGAGAATGTGTTGTCGATAATAAGAGAGAGAAAAATAAATATTAATTTAATGGGGGCCAAACAGAGGCTTAAATCTTTTAAGTATAAATTATGTGAATTCACACTTTGCATGCATGTTATATATATATTTCTTAAAAACGCACATTTTTTGCAACGATTCGGATCTCTGTGTCCAAATCATTAGTTCATATGTACTGTCCATTTTGGGAGAGTTTCTGTCTATCTTAACTTTTACAGATTTATTTCACGTTTCTCAGGATTCGAACTTATGATATGTACCTTATGAGATATTTAAGTTGAATCATGTTACCAATTGGGTAAGTTAATTCATTTTTTTTTTGCTTATGATTTTGTCCTTCTTCCCTATTTTAGCCTTCTAAAAAAATGTCTTTCGAAGTGTTGTAATTATTCAAATATCGTGGTTCTTATTTCCTTCAAACAACAATTGGATCATTCATTTTGTTTTCTGTCGATGAAGAATTTGTCCCACCTGAAGATGCACAAGTCAGAAAAAGTATGGGAATTTGTCTTACTATTACTAGCATTATAAAGTGAATTTTTTTTTCCAGTTGAAATAAACTATGATTTTGATCTTTTTTTATATAATTAGTTCTTGATCAATTTCATTATTGTGAATGGATTTATTCTTGCACAATTGATAACAATATTCAACTTATGTCTATCATAAGATAGAGATAATGAGTTCTGATCCTAAGGATGCAAAAGAAATACGTGAGAAAATGAACAAAAGCTCTCGTATGAGCCAACGGCTAGGGTCGTTACACTAACCTTTGCATTTCCTTGTAAAACCATGTAACCACATCTTTGTATTCCTGAAGTACGTTGAAGTACTCATATTCCTCCTTCTGTTTGAGTTAAGCACTAGCAAACAATGGCCTCACATCTTCTCCCGTCCCTAGTTCACTTGTTTGAAATCATCCACAATAGATTGCCATCCTTTGAAATAATGATGGAGCTAGTTTAGGTTCGTATGTTATGGAATTTTCAGACTCATATGAGTCTCGAGCTTCTTCAAAAGCAATGATATTTGTAGTTATCGACCTGGCACAGTCGCCGGTTATCAAAACAAAAGGCAGGAGAAGTACTTATGTTATACCAGCAGTATCCGAACATGCCGTTAGTGCCGTTCTGGCCAGGGAGGAAGAAGGAATACAACATCATGTCTACTATGTAAGTAAAGCCCTACATGAGGTCGAGCTCCGTTATTCTCCCTTAGAGAAATTGGCTTATACTGTGGTTATGGCAGCAAGGAAATTGAGACCTTACTTTTTGGACCATCCAATTGAGATCTTAACCAACTATCTGTTAAGGCAGGTTTTACAAAAGCCTGATACTTCAGGTCGAATGGTTAAGTGGGCAGTAGAGCTCGATCAATTCGACATAAAATACAAGCATCGTACCTCCATAAAGGGTCAAGCTCTTGCCGATTTCGTTGTGGAGTTCAGCTCGAATCCAACGAACGAACTCCCCTACGACACTCCGTGGGAACTTTTCGTTGATGGATCCTCTACTGGAGCTCGGTCGGGAGCTGGAATTGTCTTGATCACTCCGGACCACTAACTGTTCTGTGAAGCATTATCTTCTGATTTCAAAGCCTCGAATAATGAGGCTGAGTACGAAGCATTCATAGCAGGGATGAAAATGGTGAAAGACATGAGGGTTACTCATTTGATAGTTTACAGTGATTCGCAACTGGTAGTTAATCAGATCAACGAAGCTTATCAAACTAAGGAAGAACGGATGAACAGTTACCTTCAGGTCGTCAAATTAGAGTTCAAAAATTTCAAGACCGTGCTAGTCAAACAAATTCCCCGAACTCAAAATGGCCATGCCGATGCCTTAGCTCGACCGACGACAAGTGAAGGGATAGAGGGGTTTGATAGTATTCCGGTCTGAATGATTTGTCATTCAGCCATTGAGGGGTTGGAAATCGTTTCCATGACGATTGATCCAAAATCGACATGGATGAATGAAATCAGGTCATACCTGAAAACAGGTTTTTGTCCGGAAGATCTCGTAGCAACAAGGAAACTCCGAGTGAGGTCGGCAAGGTACATACTGATTGATAATGTTCTTGGTGTTTAAATGAAGAGGAAGCATATACTTTGCGCGAAATACATGAAGGAGTGTGTGGGAATCATGTTGGAGAGCAGTCATTGGTTTATAAAATAATACGACAAGGATACTTTTGGCCCACCATGAAGAAGGATGCGTTGGAATTTGCTAGAAAATGTGAAAAATGCGAATGATTTTCTCCTAATGTCAAGCTTCCACCAGGAGAGTTGAATCATGTAATGGCAGCCCTTTTCCAAGTGGGGGGTTGATTTAATTGGTCCCATGCCTAGCGAAAAGGGAGGAAAGAAGTTTGCAATTGTAGCAGTGAAGTATTTCACTAAATGGGTGGAGGCTGAACCTTTGGCTAAGATAATCGAGCAAAAGACTACCGACTTCGTGTGGAAGTCTATTATATGCAGATTTGGAATACCACACTCCATCGTGACTGACAATGGAAAACAATTTGACGATATTCGCTTTGCCAATTTTTGTGAAGAACTTGGCATACGAAAATACTTCTCCATGCCAAACCACCCTCAAGCTAACGACCAAGTTGAAGCAATTAATAAGATCATCAAGCATATGCTGAAAGCTAAACTAGATGCTCTCAAGGGAGGATGGGCTGAGGAACTCCCTAGCGTGCTATGGTCTTATCGCACTACGTCTAGGAATAGTATTGGAGAAACCCCCTTCTCTTTAGCTTTTGGGGTAGAAGCTGTTATCCCCCTTGAGATAGGAATTCCTTCTATTCGAACGACGATGTATCTAGATAAAGGAAATGAGAAGGCCTTGCGAGGAGAACTGGATTTAGTAGAAGAGAGAAGGAATGATGCCAAAATCAGGAATGCCGTATCTAAGCAACGCAACGCGAGATACTATAATCAGAAGGTTAGAAATATGGAGTTCGAGGTCGGTAATCTGGTGTTAAGAAAAAGCTTTCTGGCTACAAGGGAACCTAACTCTAGATCTCTAGGACCTAACTGGGAATGCCCTTACAAAGTAACTAAAGTACTACTTAAGGGGGCTTATGAGCTGAAAGATATGGAGGGTAGACCTATGCTGCACCCTTGGAACACAGAACACCTTAAGAAGTATTACCAGTAGAACAAAGAATGTATTTTGTATCATACAAGGAACTGAACTAAGGTTACATGTGCTACAACACTTGTGGAATTTCCTACAAGGAAATCATTTAAGCCATGCATGTGAGCAGGCCGAACTAAAGTTGCATGTACTGCAACACTTAGTGAAATTTCCTGCAAGGAAATCATTTAAACCATGCGTGTGAGCAGGCCGAACTAAGGTTGCATGTGCTGCAACACTTAGTGGAATTTCCTATAAGGAAATCATTTAAGCCCTGCGTGTGAGCAGACCGAACTAAGGTTGCGTGTGTTGCAATACTCAGTTCAAACAGGCGTAGCAAGTTTCATTTTTTATAACAAGAATTGCAGAAGTAATAATATTTTAAGCAGAATAAAAACAAAATTAATAGTCATTAATTAATGGATCAAGATTACAAAAATAAGTTCCTAAAGAAGTTTTAAAGTTTCGACAAAAGCCAAAAATAACAACAGTAAAACTATGAGGCTGGGAGATCCTCTGGAGATATGAACTCATCTACAATGTCTTCATCGACATGAGAGATCCGAACTCCTGCCGCCTTTGACAACTGCTCTAACTCTTTCTTTTGTTCTTTGTATGCCTCAACCAAAAATGAAGTGTCAAAGTTTGGCCTTTCTTTGTTGATATGCTTTATAATCTCACCCAAGCCTACAACATAGGCATCCTGAGCTAGTGCGTCAAACTCAGGAAAGGCCCTCCAATTCTCAACCACTTTGGAAGCTTTGAGCTCAGCCTCTTCCACCTTCTTGGCAGCTTCTTCAGCTCTTTTTACGGCCTCATTAGCCCGAGCTTTTTCTTCGTCAGCTCTCTTCCTTTCATTCTCAGCTCTGGCATTGGCTTTCTCCTTCCAGACCTTCAAAGCTTCGTTATCATCCAAAAATTTAAGCTCTGTAGTTAATCGGGGGTTGAGCTCTTCCCCCATCTTTTTTTTCTTAGCAAAAGTCGTATTTTCTGCCTTTACCTTGTCAAACAAGGCCATGGCCCGATCGTTCACTTCGAGCATTTTGTCTAGCACAACTTTCACCTAAAAAAATAATAAATGAATAAAAATGTAATAATATAGAAAAATAGTTTGAGTTACATGTCATAATATTTAAATTTTGAAACACATAAGCTCGGTTGACTACCTTCTTCGCTACATACATCATATACAAGATAGATCTATGGCTGTGGAGTTGAGCTGAGATGATAGCTTCACCAATGGGCATCTCAGCCAAGTATTTCTTCTTAATCTCGTTCCAACTCCTGGTGAAAAGAGTAGCCATCTCTCTTAGAGGAGAAGGTAGAGCTACCGTAGACTCACTCGAAGGAGATGGAGCTCGCAAAAAATCGAGAAGTATTTCAGGTCGGTGCCCCACCAAGTTATCAATATTGGGTCTTTGCAGATCTGGAAATTTATCCTGTGACCTCGAAGAGCTAGCCGCAGTGGCAAGGAAAATGACAACGGGCACTGATGATATCCCTTGATGGGGTAGTGGAGATGTAAACTTTTCGGAAGAAGGAGACACGGGAGTGGAATGTTTAGATGGCTCCTCAGATCGTCGCTGTTTCAAAAGCTGCTTAGGATCGACTTCAGTTTCCTCAGGTTGGACCACGACCTCGGTTGGGATATCCTTCATTTTTCCCTTGGTAGCTGCTTTTGCCTCCTTGTACCCCAACGTATCTGGATTTTGGCCTGAAATAAGATTTTGATATAAATCAATGTCGTCAAAAGTAAAGATTAATAAGTGTACATAGAGCATACTTACGAGAAAAGGTAGAGGTCAAAGTCGGTGGCAAAGACTGAAATAAACCCGCCTGAAATAAGCTTGTGTCCGAAATCACAAATCTGTAGGATCTTTGCTTTTTGGGGAGAGCTCTAACAGCGTCAGCTTGTCTTTGTGTGGCTAAGTTCAGGACATATTTCTTATAATCTGCGAAGGAACAATAAGTCACTTAAAAAGGGCGATCTTAATACAAAGACAGAAGAGGAAATTGAAGGTGATTTTCACTTACATAACAGGTGATAGAGAGTAGGAACTACATCTTCTTTATTCACCTCGGCAGGATGGAACTGCCACTCTCCCCGTATTTTTCCCATCCTCCTTAAATGTAAAAAGAGAATTGAACTGAGCTACACTTAATTCAGGATGACCTAATTGATTCTACAAAACTAAGGTTTCCACTAAAGTCCTCCACTCGTTAGGGCAAAGTTGTGTAGGAGCTATTTCCCATGAAGAGAGAAATTTACGTATGATTCTAGGGAAAGGAAGTCTTAAACCAACATGGAGAATAACTGAATTTAAAGCTACACATCCAGTCGGTGGAGTATTAGCTCGGTCGGATGAGGTTGGTATTACTAATTCTACCGAACTTAGGATGCTATATTTGGCCCTCAAACTGGCGAGCATATCCCCCGTAACCACCTACCTATAAGAATCTGCCCCTCATTTTTTAGCATTTCTCTCGTTACGCCCCTGAGATCCTACTTCTTCCCTTTCACGAGTTTGATCCATGTTCCTAAAAGGGTTAATTGTTTTGGATAGACTGAAGTAATAGGAACTGGTGTTAATACCTCCTGATAATCTGAACTAGTAGAGGAAGAGCTAAAAGAAGGAGAAGATGATGAAGGTACTGTTTCCTCCTATTGGTTACCCCAGGAATGTACCCTCGATTCGTCTGAGCTCATGTGAACAACCGACATAAAACTCGCAGAAAAAGATAAAGTAATTTTTGTTAAAAGAAATACCTGAATATGGACGACCTCACTCAAAAAACAGATAAGGATGCAAATAAAATGCTTTAAGAAAGCAAAAAGTCTGAAGATATGAAAGTAAAAGCAAGGAAATGAGAAGGTGAAATTTATTTAAAGAGAAAGAATATTAAGAAGCGTGATCTGGACCTCAGGATGAAGAAATAGAGGGAAAATAAATGGTTTGATTTAATTACCTCGAGGCGATGTCGTTTTGATGAAACTTCCAAATGAAGGAATCAAAGGAAGGAACCAAATATGCATGACAGCGTATTGGCAATAAACGGCGTGACACCTGTTCATGTCATTTATTGCTGTAATGATTACAAAAATTGAAAGTACTGACCTAGGGGTAACTATTGGCATCCGAACTCCGAGGTCGATAACTACAATTTCTTATATTCAATAAGCTTGTGCTAATATCAGTTCGGATATTTGAGGTCAGCTCGAATTGAGATATTTATTGAGGCTTGAAGGGACATAATGATTATTGGTTTCCGGCACATTGTACAAACGGTCAATCAGTGAGTGGCATATGGATGATCTTACATCAGTGTCTTCCAAATCTACCAATCATATGCTTAACTTCCTCCCCTAAGTAATTCATTAATTGCTGGAGGCTACTTGTGAGGTTAAACTCATGATGACCTAACAAGCCGAGCTAGTTAACCAATCCAAACATGCCAGTAATGTACCTTCTCAGTTCGGTAGTGTAGCTGATAAGATGGGAAAAGCAAGATACATGCAGATTTCTCCCTCTAAAATGGAGGAGGGAAAGGAAAGGAAATGAGGGACACTTCCACTTGAGATCAACTTGAGCATATATGAAAGAATCATCGCTTAACCTTTGCAAGATAGACACTATACCTTTTGTATCAGCTACTGTAGAAGATTATTCCTTTAACTTTTCATACATCAAAAATTTGACAATCTGACTCTTAATTCAGTCTAATACTGAAAGGTCTCGATTTTTCTCATTTCTACTAAACAATCTCATAGCTTTGTATCATAATTGGCTTTGAGCAAAAACTTATTTATTTTAATCCTTTTTGGTAGATTTGGATTGTAAGCCAAATTATAGATAGGTCATAACATAAGTGATTCATCCGAATCTGTAGGACACGTCCACTTGAGATAATGGCATCAAGATCACCAAATTTACAATGCTCTTCTTTCCCAAATCGAGTATTCTCAAATAGCTTTTTGACCTTTGGATTGTAACATACTTTAAAAGTCTATTTTGACTAGTATGCTCCTTTAGTACCCAACATATTTTGTTTGGACCAGCTGAAAATAGAGAGTTTTGATATATTTGGAATAGACGTCGAAGCTTTCGATGTAGCATTTTCTGGATTGCCTTCCACCAACAGGCTTTGCAACTGCAGTCTATGTATAAGTGCATCAATTTATGCATCTTTATCTTCAAGTGGCTTTGTTAACTTTTTAATGGTCGAAGTCATTTGTTGGATTCGATTGTCAAAGTCTAATGTCGTCTTCGTAATCATCACCGATTCGAAGGATTCTCCAGAAGAAGTATATTCGCCCCAGCTTTCACGGAAAAGTGGCATAAGAGAACCTCGACACAGATCTGCCACTAGAGATGGAACCAAAATGTGGATTTTTCGTCAAGTTCTTAGACTTTCCTGTAAAATGAGAGCTTGCTTCTTAAAGTTATATTTTCATATTGACTTTGTTAGAAAACTTCCTTAGAGGTGAAATCAATTGAGTTTTCTCGGTTTCGTTTGGGCTCGAATTGCATGAAAGAGTTCGACAAGTGTCTTCTCGAGAGGAATCGTGATTTTCTTTAAATTTTTGTTTGTTGTGGTTGATGAGTGACTGAAACTTGAAAATTGGTACGAGGTTGAAAGATGAGAGGACACGAATGTTCCAATGGACGTGCCAAAGATATTGCACAAAAAAAAATTGTGTATAAACTAAAGAAATGTTTACAAATTGATTTTTATGAAATAAAAAGTAGGTTGATCCTTTTGTGATTACGAAATTACACAATTTTTAGATTAATGATCCAAATGTTTGAAAATAATGGGCCACATGACTTGGATACTGGACTTCAAGGCATGCTGTAATTTGATTTGTTTCAGATTTAGACTTGACTTGGACTTCTAGACTTAGATTTGAACTCACGATTTAGAATTTGAATAAGATTTTTTTTTTTTTTTTTGGGAATTTTCAAACATGAACTTGACTCTTCTTCACCTGGACCTTTTGATTTTCTGCTTGCTTGTGATTTTCTTCTACAGTTCAACTTAGCATTTCTCTTGGACTTTAGGTCTATTTATAGATAAAATTGATAATCACTTTTATAATCACCCAATTAATATTTCAATTAAAAATTAAAAATTATGAATTTTAAATTATCCAATGATAGGACGTGTCTTAATAGACTTTAGATTTTAATAGACTAGTGGAGGATCGTGCGTTGCACGATGACCGTTATAATTTGGGTAGATTTTGTCTCAAATTATGTAAGATTTAGTTGTATAGTGTCAATAATGTTACTCCTAATGCAGATATCACTGAACTAAATGAAAATGAAGTGGACACGCACATCACATTCCAGCTGTCCAGGTCGGGTAAATAGTTGGGGCCAATCATAGCTGCAGCAGGCAAACAAATAAACATTCATGAGTAGAACTTCAAAATATTAAAATTTCACATTCTATCAAGCACAAAATCACATAAACACTCAAAAGCTAGAAGAAGCAATATCAGAGACACAAGTAACATGACCTTGCAAATCAAATGGGTCTGAATACTTTTGGTACCATATATATTATCAATATTCTGCAATAATTATATTAAAGTAAAATAACAGCAGAAAACTGTATAAGATGGTTCAGTTCATATCATAAAATTAGCTTAATATGGACACAATAAGTTCCGATCACATCATAAAAATCTTAAAATATTTATGAGCTTATCAATGAAAAAAAATAAGAAACAACCATTGCAAAGCAATTAAAAAAATCTACGACAAACTGCATTATGCAAAATATCAGAAGCTCAACAATCTCAATTAATCAATTTCCTACATCATAAGGATATTGTGAACCAGAAGAAAGCATAAACAATTCCCACTTTACCTATGTCTGAGTCAACCTAGGATTAAAAGTTGGAAGGAGAGAGGTTGCTGGAGAAATAGCTCCAAAGTTACAATGTGTAGGAGGAGACGCTATAACAGGTGCAATAGCAGCTGCAAGAGGGTCGATTACTCAAAAAAAAAAAAAACTTCAAAAGTTCAACATTTGAAACATTAGTTCAACTGAAAAATGTCAAGACATGGTGAACACCCAATTACCATTTCTATCAGGATGATTGTAACGGCATGTGGTACCATACTTGCAGCTGATTAATTAAAAAAGACACTTCAAAGCTATCAGATATTTTCACTATTTTTCTTTTCAAGGATAAGTGTTCCAATTGTTACACAGAGTACTGACCTGCCAGTTTTTAGGTAAAATGGGTAATCAACTTCACCCTACAAGCAGATGAGTGAAGAGTACATTTAAAGGAAAAATCTTATGAACCAAAAAGAAGGTATGAATTTTGACCTATTGTGTAACATATATAGTTCAGGAGAGAGGGAATAAATTTATTGATTACAATTCTGAAATAAATTTCCCAAAACAACATAGAAGGAAAGTCCAGTCAACCATCAAATAGCACTGAAAGGTTTCGCCAACATACAATAAATGTAATTTTTAACAGCCTCGTGGAGATAGAATTATCATAATACCCTCTTTGGCGTAGGATCGAATCCTTTTAATCGTCCAATCACACAGAGCAAACTAAAAAGATAAAAATTTTCGTATGACAACCATATGGTCCAGCTCCAAATACCAAAAAACTCGTGCTTACCATGATAGCAAGTTTGCCTCACAAAACAATGAAAAAGGTAAAGTATTGAGGGAAGTGGAGTTGCGTATAAAGGAAAATTTCTGATTCTCTTGCCTTGCCTGAGGATGGGGATTGAAAGATAATAATTTATAAAAAGAGACGAACAATTCGTGATTAGTTTGAAAAGTCAATATTTTAAGGACTCTGCTATATATACCAGCATATAAGAAAGTGTACACAATGGCCTATTAATTATTATAACGCTTGTGTATTAAATTCTTAGTTCATGGTTATCAGCAATAAAATGTAGAAATTTGTAGCTCCAAGGGTGATTTTTGCCTAAAGATGATGTAAAGAACATCCGCTAAAACTAAGATACTCCTAAAATCATGACAAACTTGCCAAGAGACTTACTGAACATTCAATGATGTGCCCCTCAGGTCATTCAAATTTCAGAAGTTATTTATAATATCAATGGATAATAATTTTCATAAGCGCGATATTAAGATAGAAATTACCGGTCTGATAGGAAGACCTTTGGTGTTATGCAACAATGCGGGGGTATAAAGTGGCTGCCTCTGATTGCACTTCCACGCCTTTAGGGTGATGACATTTGCAGGAGACGCTGATCAACAC